>JAADXY010000836.1:0-13604 GCA_023338065.1 Phytopythium montanum
CTCAAGCAGGTCTCGCGCGCTTCCTCTCACCCGTTCTAGGCGTCACGGTCTTGGCTACCGACACCAGCGACGCGGTCCGAGTGGTGCCAGTCGGTGACGCTCAAGCGTCCAACCGCTCCGTGCTGCTCGTCAAGCAGCAGTTCGCGCTCTTCCTGCCTCCTCCTCAAGCTCCAGCGACTTCAACTGACCCTCCAGACTGGGAAGACGACGCGCTGCTCATGACCACACGAGTGCTGAACCTCTCGCGGTCCACCGACCGCCGAGCACTCGCCAACTTGATCAAGTTCGGCGACCCAAGTCGACCCACCAACGACGGCAAGTCGACGACCACCAGGCCGTCCTTCTTCCTCGACTACATGTTCCAACGCAGACAACTAAGTGGCGCGCTCAAGTCGGACGCGATCGTTCGCTCGCCGCCGTTCTACCGCGCGTTGTTCCCGTTCGTCTTCGCCGGCATCTCCATCGATGACCCGAGACTGTCAGCCATTGAACAAGCCGAGGCGTTGAGCACCGCCACCGCTTCACCGTCGACGATCCCGGCAGTCAGCAGCGCCGCGTTGCGAGTCCGGAGGGTCCAGACGTTCCGCTTCGACCCGGACGCGTACTACGCCTTGTTACCATCCAACACATCGTCCAGCTCGATCACTAGCGACACCAACTCAACTGCTGCTGCCTCCAACACGACGGTGAGTTGTCCGTTCGACTACTGCACGACGATCCACTGGACCAACTCGGTCGGCCGCGGCTTCTGGCTCGAGAGCGTCGAGTCGGCTGACCAGTTCGCATGGGCTTTGTTCCCAACCGAGCGCTTCTGCTCTCCCTCCTCCTCCTCCTCCTCGCCTCTCGAAGCCGACACAAGCGCCGATATGGACGAAGAGGAGCAGTTGGCGGCCATTGACCAGCGTCTCCCCGCTCCAATAGTCGAAGTTGAAGCGTCAGGCACGCCGATATGGACGCTTGGCGCTCTCTCAGGCCTCCGAACGTCCCGGTTGGACTTGGCGTTGCACTTGCGAAGCGAAGACGGAGCCACGAGACTGACGGTCGAGGTGGCGACCGACATCCAGTCGCCTCTGGACGCGTCCGCGACCGTCACGAGCATCGCGAGAGTGTCCAATCTCACAGCTTCTCCGTCCATCTTTGAGTCCACGAGCAACTTGGTCGTCTCGGCTCGCTCTCGCTTCCACTATGCAGACGGCAGCAACACTTCAGCCGCTGCTGGTCGGGAGATGCTGCTCTTCCTGGACATCCGAGAGAGCCAAGTGACGCAGAAGGACACGTCGCAGCCGTGCGCGCACTGCCAAGCGCTCTTCGACTGGTGCGCGAGCGACGACAAGTGCTCGTCACTCCAGAGTTGTGTACTCTCAAACTCCAGCATTGACGTCACCGCCTTGAACATGCTGGAAGGATCGAGCGTCAACCGATCCGAAGACGTCTGGCCGGCGATGTCGCGGTGTCTTCAGCCCGCAATGGACTCGTCGACAGCCACAGACGCCGCGCTGCTGCTCTCCAGTGCCGTCCGGTGTCAGATGCAGCGCTTGTGTCCGTTCCGGTCGGTCTCCGTCGCCTACAACAGCTCGGGCGAGGCCGACGAGGTGTCCGATGAGAGGATTCTACTATGGGAGAGCGGCGTCGGTCGTCAGCGCCTCGAACTCTTCACCCCAGCAGTCGATAGCGCTCTTGCCTCGGTGGTCTACCCGACAGCCAATGTATCGGTCCGCTTGGCCAACCAGACGCTGTGCTTCCTCTCCCTGGCAGCCAATGCAACGGCCGAGTGGATCGAGGACGCCATCGCTCGCGATTGTCGATACGCCAAGTACCTCGGCCGTGTACTACCGACTGTGACTTCGTCCACAGACTGGACGACGTCCACGACCTCGACGGTCATTGACTTGGGCTTCAAGTACCTCGTGGGGCCAATGCCGACGCTGCAAGTCGAGAGCTCGAGCTCTTCTCCGCTTGTGAACGTCTCGTTCAGCACACTGGCCAGTCCACAAGTGTTCCTGCGAGCGGAGACCAAGGCGTACGTCTCTGGCGGGAACTTGCTGCCTCCTCCGCCTTTGAACGCTGCTGTTCCACCCACAGAGTGCGAGAAGTGCTCGCGGCTGGCGCTCGACGTGTGTCTCCGTGACTCGGCTTGCATCGCCTTGACCGACTGTATCTTGGGCTTCTCCAACTCCAGCACCGTCTCGGTCGGTGACGCCGTCTTCAACATGTTCAAGCGGCAACAACAAGGCGAGAAGCTGTCGCTGTTGTCGGCAGTCGACGCGTGCCACTCGAGCGGCTTGTCGACGCATCCGGCGTGGCTCAAGCTTGTACGAGCCAGCGCCTGCTTCAGCCGCGCGCAATGTCCGATCTCGCTCGCCATGCTGCTTCCTGAGCCTTCAGTTGTGACGACCGCGGGGCTGTGGAGACTGACGCCGGCGCTCCGACGGCAGAAGCTGTACTACTACAACGACAACAGCGTCAATAGCTCAGCCACGTCGTCGGGGCTTCGCATCCCGCTGCAGCTCAAGACTGACGACGTGGTGACCAAATCGACGTCGAGCAGCTTGGGTCCGCTGGCGTTGGAGAAGAACCTGCGCCGGCTGCTCAAGTTCGACGACGTCTTCGTGTCGCTTCTTGTCGGGAGTGCGGACGCCAGTGATGTTGTTAGCGAGCGGGTCTGGGAGATTTCGTACGCCAATTGGCTCGGGTCCTTGCCGGCCGTCGTGGCGAATGAACTGGCGCCAGTGTGGAGACTTGTGAGTGTGCCTGGGATCGACGACAGCGAGGCGGAAGACGCCGTCCTGGAGATGATCCGGGTTGGCAACTCGACGGCCAGCAACTCGACTGCGGAGATGGCTGTCGGGTAGACACACAACAAGGTGAGAGATCAAACACCAACCAAGTAAGAGACTCGATGGTGAGTTTGGAAGTCTGGTCTGTAGTCGCAGGCCATTGCGTTAAGCCCTGGTGCTCCCGGTCTAGGCAGTCACACCCATTGCGGTCTGTTTGCTGAGCTTGCTCTTCCACACTGCGTCGACGAAGTCAGCGACGGCCGGCACGAACCACATGGACGGCGTCTCATCGTCCTCCATCTTCTCCTCCACTGCAGCGGCCTCCGGGTCTTCGAAGAACCCGAGGTGGCCGCCGCCGTGGGTTACGCACAGGATCACGTGCGGGTTCTGCTCCACTGCCTCGCGGGTCGGCAGCGCGCGCTGGATGCTGATTGGGTCGTCCGCTGCACTGACGCAGAGTAACGGGACGCGCACCCCTGGGAGTCGGGAACTCGACGACGCGTCCTGGTAGTACGCGTCCACCGACCGGTAGCGGAACGCGATCTTGGTCAGTCGTTCGTCGAACTCGCGGACTGTACGAGCAGCTCGCACGGACTCCACGTCGACGCCCGGGTACCCCTGGAACATCTCATGCGCATTGCTCTACCAGACAGGAAGGTTACGGTCAGGGTACGGTCCAGACCGTGGCAATAGCTGCAACTTCAACTTGGAGCGTACCCGCTCGAAGAATAAGTTCTTCAAATTGCCGGCGAGTGCCTTGTCGTAGGTCAGTCGGTTGAATAGCGAGCCGCCAAAGTTGTTCGAGCAGATCTCGAGGTCGAACGGGTTGCCGACGGCCACTCCCGCTTCGAGCGGCGCCTTCTCTTGCTCCTCGCCCAGGAACTTGGTCAATACGTTGGCTCCCATGGAGAAGCCGAGGCCGACGAAGGCCTCGAACGAGCTGGTCTCGGCCAGCCACCGCGATACAAACCGCAGGTCTTGAGTGTACGCGGACGAGAAGAGCTGCGCCGTGCGCACGGGCGTGTCGGCGCAGCCTCGAGCGTTGAGCACGGCGCATTGCCAGCCGCGCGAGTTGAGGCGCTGCACCGTCTTGCGGATGTAGAACTCGCCGCTGCCGCCTGTGAGTCCCGGGAGGATGAGCACCGTGCGACGAGTGCGGTCAATGGCTGGCGATGGTGACAGTGATGGCACTGGCGCCCAGTCGAGGGAGACGACGCCGCCGTCTGGCAGGTCCACTAGCTCCCGAGTGTACGCGATCGCGGGCGACGAGTACAGATCATTGGCGCGTGAGAGTTGCAGCGTCTGCGCGTGGCTATAGTGAGCAGGAGAGAGAGTTAGTGACGCGGCTGGGCGTCAGGCTGGCGGCCAGTACGCAGCGAGCGCGCACCCGCTGAGCAGGAACCACGGCGGGCAGTACTTGCGTCGCGCTGCATTCAACCGGTTAGTGGCGGAGCGTGGTAGTCGTGGTGGGTGAATGCTCAAGGAGACGTACTTAGCGAGGGGCAGAGCGCGAGCAGCTGCACGTTCGCGGGCGTCTCGCGATAGACCAGACGCGGCTGGTCGGCCGCGAGCGCCGCGTACGCTTTCGGCAGCACGCGGCGCTTGTGGAGGATGCGAGCGGCCAGCGTAAGCGCCACCAGAGCGAGCGCAAGACGTACGCGACGAGCGCCGCTGGCTGACGCCCAAGCCGCACGCAGCACCTGCAGCAGGAGGAGGTCAGCGCCATGTATAAGGCAGTCTGAGGGGGACGGCGTGAGGATGGCGGTGTACCGCGGACGGAGGCAGCGATAGCGGCCGAGCGCTTGTGTTCCCCATGGCGGATCGAGGAATGAATGACCCACTCGGTACTTAGACTTGAAATTTGTATGGCGGACAATCGTATGCGTCAACAGTGGGTACGTGACACGCCAGAAATGCATAAAACCGAGCCGTTCTTTTCACGTCACTTTGACATGCATTCCGTGAAAAAAGGCAACTCCTAGGTATGACCACGAAGCACTCAAGCCTCAAGTGACCGACCGACAAGCGGTTGACGTTGCCTTGGGGCTCAGAAGCACTTGCGGTGCACAATGGAAGGCCCCGCCTCGTCGTACTCGGCCTTGGAGATCCACATGCTCTGGAAGGTGGAGAGTGAGGCGAGAATGGAGCCGCCGATCCAGACCGAGTACTTGCGTTCCGGCGGCGCGATCACCTTGACGCGCATGGCGGTCGGCACCAGCACCGTGAGCTCGCGTAGAAGCCGGTCCGCAATGCCCGGGAAGAGCGTCGAGCCGCCGGAGAGCACGATGTTGCAGTACAGATCCTTGCGAATGTCCACGTCGCATTTCATGACTGTGGTGAAGGCGCACTCGTGCATCCCTGGCGTCTCTCGGCCGATGAGCGACGGCTTGAAGAGTACTTCGGGCGTACGGAAGCGCTCGTTGCCGATCACGATGACGTTGCCGTCCGGCAGCTCGTAGCCCTTCTCGATCGAGGCAGATCCGGCTGCAGCCTTGTCCATTTCAGCGTCAAAGTCGAGCGCCACGTACGTGAGCTTCTCCTTGATGTCGCGCACGATCTCTCGCTCGGCCGTCGTCGTGAACGAGTACCCGCGCTCCGTCAGGATCTTCATCATGTAGTCCGTCAGGTCGCGGCCGGCCAGGTCGAGGCGCACGATGGCGTGCGGCAGCGCGTAGCCCTCGTAGATTGGCACCGTGTGCGAGACGCCGTCGCCCGAGTCGAGCACGCAGCCAGTGGTGCGGCCCGACGCGTACAGCGAGAGCACGGCCTGGATGTTGACATACATGGCGGGCACGTTGAACGTCTCGAACATGATCTGCGTCATGCGCTCGCGGTTCGCCTTGGGGTTCAACGGCGCCTCCGTCAGCAGCACCGGGTGCTCCTCCGGGGCCACGCGCAGCTCGTTGTAGAACGTGTGGTGCCAGATCTTCTCCATGTCGTCCCAGTTGGTCACGATGCCGTGTTCGATCGGGTACCGCAACGTCAGCACGCCGCGCTTGGCCTGCGCCTCGTCGCCAATGTACGCGTCCTTCTGGTCCATGCCGACCATGACGCCCAGGTGCTTCGGACGGCCCACGATCGACGGGAACACGGCGCGCGGCGCGTCGTCGCCCGCGAAGCCCGCCTTGCACATGCCCGAGCCGTTGTCGATCACCACGGACACCACCTCCTCCTCCATCGCTTGGCTCTTGCTCGGGGTTGGTTGGTGTCTTGGCAAGTTCGCAAGTGACCAACGACTTCAACTGTGTATTGCCAGGATGTTGCCGTTGCGACCATCACTTCGACAGAGTGACGGTCCCAACGGCAACATCCACAGCCGTACTTTGCATAAACGCATCGGTACTAGTACAACGAGAGAAAGCCGTACTTTGCAGAAGCGCGTCGGTACGCTCACCCATCCAATATGCGTACTTTGCAGGAGCGTATCGGTACTAGTACAAGGAGAGAGAGCCGCCCGCCACTCACACACGACACCACCAAGTCGCAGCAGGTATATACATGGCGCGCTGCTCCCCTCCTCCCTTCCACCGGCTCGTGACGATGGCTGACGCTCTCTCTCCGTGCCGCTTCCCCTGTCTATACAGCAGACAACAACGCACCTTGCGGCATGTCGGTGGTGAAGGGCGTGGTGCGGCTGCGCGTGGCGGCGGGTAAGGCGAGTCCGTCGCCGGCGATCGGCCAGGCGCTCGGCCCGCTGGGCGTCAACATGATGGAGTTCTGCAAGGCCTTCAATGAACGCACGAGCAAGCACATTGACAGCGTGCCGGTGCCCGTGGTGCTCACTGCGTTTGCGGACCGCACGTTCAAGTTCGACATCAAGACGCCGCCGACGAGCTGGTTCCTCAAGCGCGCGGCGGGAGTGGCCAACGGCTCAGCGACGCCCGGACAGGTGGTGGCTGGACAAGTGTCGCTGCGCCAGGTGTACGAGATCGCCAAGGTCAAGCAGCAGGACGAGAACGTCGACTACATCGACCTGTCGTCCATCTGCAAGAGCATCATCGGCTCGGCGCGCTCCATGGGGCTCACCGTCGTCCCGTGATCAGGTCGGTCGGTCGGTCGGTCGGAAGACATGGCACTAACACGACGCCTTGGTTCATGGTGTGATACATACACCCAGCAGCTCTTTACAACATGCAAAACGTGCATCCATCCATCCAGACAGGTAGACATGCCACGGTCGGTCACTCGAGCTCCATCTTGAGGTCCGACTCGCGGAAGAGCGACGTGCGCCGCGAGCCCATAATGTCGCTGCCCATGTAGCTGAAGTCGTCAAAGTGCATCATGGCGGGCGTGCCGCTGCCGCTGGACGAGCCGAAGCCCCCGCCGACCACGGGCGAGTCGGCCACCTCTTGCTGCTTGAACACGGCCGGCACGTACTGCAGGTCGGCGGCGATCGAGCTGTTGGTGCGCGCTCGGCCAGCGGCGTCCGGCCCAGCCATGGGCTTGAACGGCGGCTCGGCCCGGCGCTGCAGCAGCGCGTCCCAGTCCACGCCGTCGAACCACGGGTGGCGCATGATCTCGAGCGCGCCGTCGTCTCCGCAGCCCATGCGGCGCTTGGGGTTCTTGACCAGCAGCCGCTGCAGGAAGTCGGTGGCGACTGGCGAAAAGCGCTCCGGCGAGTAGCTCGGCTCCTTGGACAAGATGTTCTGGAACATCTGCCGGCGGTTCTTGTCCCAAAAGGGCGTGTGCCCCTGGATCATCTCGTACACGAGCACGCCGTAGCTCCACCAGTCGATCGTGTTGCCGTACGACGACGCCGTGCGTTGGCTGCACAGCAGCTCGGGCGCCAGGTACTCGGGCGTGCCCACGAACGTCGAGCCCTCGTCGTCCTCCTTGGACAGCCCGAAGTCCGTGATGGCCACGTGGCCCTCGCTGTCCATCAAGATGTTCTCGAGCTTCAGGTCGCGGTACATGATGTGCATGTAGTGCAGGTGCGCGAGCGACAGCACGAGCTCGGCCGCGTAGAACCGCGCGCGCTCCTCCGAGAACCGCTTGCTCTTGCGGAGATGCACGAACAGCGAGCCGCCAGAGTAGTAGTCCATCACCAGGTACAGCTTGTGGTGGTTCTGGAAGGCGTAGCGCAGCCGCACGACGAACGGGTGCTCGATGTGCTTGAGGATGCGCTGCTCCGACTTGGTGTGCTCCACCTGCTTCTTCTTGAACACGTCATGCTTGCGCAGCACCTTCATGGCGTACACGCGGCCGGCGTTGCGGCCGTGCTTCTTCTTGGCCAAGAAGACCTTGCCGTACGCCCCCTTGCCCACGACCGAGAGCAAGTCAAAGTCGATCACGCTCATGGACGTCGAGATGACCATGCTGCGTCTCGAGCTGCGCGCCGCGCTGTGCCGAGACCCCATCGGGTTGCTCGTCGTCGTCATCCGTGTGTCGTCGTCCTGCACCTCGGCGTCCTCCATGTGCTCCTGCAGATACGCGGCCGAAGACATGGCGGCCGCGCCGGCGTACGCGTACTGCGACAGCCGGCTCATCTCGTCCATGAGCTCGTCCTCGACCGGCTCGTCCGGCATGGACCCGCGCGCGCTGTCGAAGAAGGCGAAGACCGTGTCCATGCTGGCGGCGATCGTCCAGGCCGTGTTGGACGACTTTTGCTCGGCGCCAGTGGGTTCTCCGGCCGACAAGCTGAGGCATCCGAGCTGCGCGCAGTCCTGCAGTTGCGTGCCGGCGCTGTCCCTCGAGCGCTGCCAGTTGATGGCGCGCGTGCCCAGCAGGCCGCGCACCTCCTGCGAGTCGTCCAGCTCGATGCGGTGGCTCGACTCGATGAAGGCGATGGCCGCGAGCTTGGAGCGCAGCAGCGGCTGCGTGCGCACGAGGTGCTTGGTGAGCGCGCCGCCGCGTCCGTAGGCCGCGATGTAGACCTGCGAGCAGGCGGCGCGCACGCCGTACGTCTCCCACACGTAGCGCACGTGCATCTCGGGCGTGCTCGAGAAGGGGATAGCCACCTTTTCGCTGCCGACGCTCACCGTGTTGGTGCTCGGGTTGGTCACGATGACGCCGTAGCCCTTGGACAGCGCCGTGTGCACGTACGGCAGCATGGAGCCCGAGCGGTACAGGTGCGGGTTCTCGGGCGACTCGAGCACGAGCGAGCGGCTCCAGATGCCCGGCTGGATGCCGTTGCCGCTCACGATGATGATGAGCAGGCGACGGCACAGGTGCCAGTTGGCGCTCAGGAAGATGCTGCAGCGCGCCGTGCTCTCGGGCGACGGGATGAACGTCTCGACGAAGCCCAGCTGCACCATCTTCTGCTGCTCCTCGAGCACGATCTGGTGCAGCAGCGTCTCCATGGAGCTCTCTCTCGGCCCGGACGCCGCGCCGTGCTGCTGTTTATCGCCATGCCCAGGAATAAGAAAGGCGGGATGTAGGTGGTGGAAGGTGTTAGCAACGCGGAACAAGACCCGCTCGACCGACACGGGGGATAAGAAGGAGACACGGGGAGTAAGGAGAGCACGCGCACCATCATGAGGGTGACAGCGGGGTGGAGGTGGAGGTGGAGGCGGCAGCGGGGTGAAGCAAGCGCGGGCGGAAGACCTTGACCGCCCCGGTCAATCAGGTTGCGATTTGTATCGGCGTGACGGCGCGCGACGTTCGACAGAACTCTTGCGGTCTTATGATAGAGATATTCACGGTACATCTCGCCTCATTTTCACTGCGAAGACCTTCGCGCCACGTTCAAGACACCGTCAAGCGACATTAAACCACTGTCCTCTCTCATCTGGGCGGGTCGGGTCGGGTCGGACCGTGTGAAACCACAAACGGGTTGACCCGACCCGGTCCGACCCGTCGCGTCGATGGGATCTTTGAAGGTCAACATGACGCTGCGGTGCTCGACATGAAGCGGGGCGTGTCGGCGAAGGTGTCGGCGAAGGTGTCGGCCTGCTGCTAGCTCCGCTTTGCAAGCGGCGCAGAGTTCAGTATGGTCAGTGAGCCTGCATCCGGACTCTGCGACACCGAGCGCTATCAATAGTGCTCCACGCTACCAGCGCGGTCGCAACGCCGAGCAAGGGACGCGAATCGGACGTGAAGGTTCCTCGCAACGTGCGCCGTTGCTATTTATTGACCTGCCAAGTCGCCGACACTCGTCTTCCCGAGCTTTCTCCGCTAGCGAAGCATAACGACTTGATCCCATGCGCTCGAGCAACTTCCCATGCGCTCTCCGGGCGTCGCGCTGAGCATCGCGCCGCCCTCGCCTCGCCCTCACCTCGCCCTCGCTCGCTGGTCCGTCTGCCCGTCGCGTCCCCATTAACAGATTCGCTTCCACCCGCGGCAGCCCGAGGAGAAACGCCTCCCCACCTCTCACAGAGGCAACACCCAGCCAGCTCACACTCCCCCAGCCCCTCTCATTCTACCAGGCGGCACTATGCGCGCGACTGGTTGGCGACAATGGCGCAGCCTGCTGGTGGTCGCAGCGGCCCTCAGCCTGCCGCTCTTGTCGACCTCGGGCTTCGGGCTGGTCGACGCCTCCGAGCTCGAGTCTGCTGCGCCTATTGTCGGCGTCGTTGGCGAGCCGCAAGCCACCACTTCCGTCGCGACGTTCGAAGCCGAGCCGCTGTCAGTTGACGACTCGCCGCAGATGCTGGCCACGAGCGAGCAGGCCACGCTGGACTCGGACGCGACCACAAGTGACGTCGTTGTCTCTCCAGTCTCTTCCGGGTCGTTGTCGTCCGCATCCTCCGACTCGTCGTCGGCTTGGTCGTCCGAGTCTTCGTCGGCTTCTTCATCGGCGTCCTCATCGGCTTCTTCATCAGCGTCCGAGTCGGCGTCCGAGTCGGCGTCCTCATCGGCCGAGGAGGACCCGACGGCGTCGTCGGGGAGCTACTACAACGCGACAGTGGGCTACGACTGCTCTTGCAGCGACGCGCGCAAGGTGTCGCTCATGGGGGCGTCCGACTACTGCCTCGCCCCAGGAGCTAGGTACAGCGCCAAGTGCGGCAACGCGATGCTGGGCGACCTGGGCGAGTGTCCGCGCACTGGCGCCATGCCGTGCTCGGAGCTCGGCCACGTGCTGACGATGGACTCGGTGTGCGAGCTGGACGACAAAGACGACGTGTACAAGTGCGTGGCGAGCGAGGACGACCAGGACATCCAGAGCGGCAACAAGTCGGGCAAGAAGAAGAAGAAGAAGGGCTCGGCGGACGGAGACGCGGACGACGTCGGTAACGGAGCGAGTGCGTCGACCGGTGGCGGGGTCTTGTCGACGCTCGCGCTCACGATGGCAGCGGTCTTCCTGGTTGGAGATGTCGGACTCTAGCCGCGAGAGCGATTGATCCCTCCTCCAAGCTATCTATTCTTCTGCAAGCATGACTTTCACGCGTCGCTTTCTCTCGTTGTTGGTTGTTGGTGATGGAAGTCGTGACTGGGCTTGTCATTGACATCGTTCAGTCAACCACAGACTATAAGGGAGGCACTCACATCTGTCCGTTGAAGTTGGCCTTGTCGGCAGGGTTGAAGACGGTGCTCCACTTGGCCGTGATCTTGCGGCGCGTCGAGAAGAACTCGATGCAGCCGTCGCCCGTGATGTCCATGTCTCCGTACTTGGACTTGGTGCCGTACATGCCGCCGAAGCTGAAGGGCTCACGCGGGACGGGGATGCCGATGTTGACGCCGATCATGCCCGCGCGGAAGCGCGACTGGAAGTACTCAGCGTACGCGCCGGTCGCCGTGTAGATACTGGCGGCGTTGCCGTAGTCGTTGTCGTTCTCGATCGCGAGCGCCTCGTCGAACGTCGACACCTGGTGGACGGACAGCACGGGCCCGAAGATCTCGTCCTTCATCGCCGGGTCGCTCGCGTTCGCGTGCTTCAAGATGGTGGGGCCGACCCAAAAGCCCTTGGATTCACTCGCCCACGACCGGCCGTCGACGAGCACCTCGACGCCAGAGGCTTCCGCCTCGTTGATGTACTTGAGAATGCGCTGCTTGGACGCGTCGTCGATGATCGCGCCGACCTGCCCGGGTCCAGTGCCACGCTGCAACGCCTTGGCCTTGGCCACCAGCAGCTCGAGCAGCTTCGAGCAGTCGCCGACCAGCAGCAGCACGGACGCGGCCATGCAGCGCTGGCCTGCGCAGCCAGCGAACGACGCGAGAATGTCCTTGGCCGCCTGCTCCGGGTCTGCGTCAGGCAAGGCGACCAGGTGGTTCTTGGCCCCGCCGAGCGCGAGCACGCGCTTGTCGAGCGCGCGGCACCGGCGGGAGACGAGCTGCGCGACGCGGCTGGACCCGACGAACGTCAGCGCCGCGATCTCCGGGTGGTCGCACAAGCTGTTGACCACTTCCACCGTCCCGTTGACGATCTGTGGCAGCAGAATGGAGTGGTGAGGTTACGCGAATGGCAAGGGAATGCAGTGCAGCTCAGCTCACCTGGAATACGCCCTTGGGCACGCCTGCCTCAATGAGCAGCTCGGCGACTCGCGCCATGGTGAGCGGCACCTTCTCGGACGGCTTGAGGATGACGCAGTTGCCCATGGTGAGCGCGATGGGGATGGTCCACATGGGCACCATGATGGGGAAGTTGAAGGGCACGACGCAGGCGACGACGCCGAGCGCGTCGCGCGTCTCGTGGCACGTGATGCCGCGCGAGACGGGCAGCGTGCGGCCCTGCACGAGCTGCGGCAGGCTGCAGGCGTACTCGGCCGTCTCGTTGCCCTTGAGCACGCTCGCGAGCGCCTCCATCTTGTTCTTGCCGCTCTCGAGTACCACGAGCTCGGCCAGCTCGTCCTGGTGCGCCATCATGAGCGCGTGGAAGCGCAGCATGACGCCCGCGCGCGTCTTGATCGTCAGGCGGCGCCAGCTCTCGAGCGCCTCGCCGGCTGTAGCGATCGCGACCTCCACGTCCGCGGACGTGGACACGCCCACCTTGCCGACCACGTCGCCGTTCGCGGGGTTGATCACGTCCATGTAGTTGCCGCTCTGCGGGGGAACGAACTCGCCACCGATCAGGTTGTCCGCCACACGCTCCGTCTTCATCCTGGCGGGGAATAGAGAGCGGTCACTTCGTGGATACGTACGCGTGTTACCGTTGCCAGAGACGTACTTTTTCGCGGGGGACGCCATGGTGGAGCCTCGGAGGGGGAAGGAGCGAAGGAGAAGCGCGCGGTGCGAGGGGAATTGGCGACTGTCGGGTAAGACGCAAGCGGCGGAGACGGTCAGCGCCCTGGGCCTTGGACATGGAGCCAAGCGAGGTAAGCAGAGGCGTGAATACCTTACGTGGAAGATGCCGAAGTGAATGCGACGACGCTTTGAATGCAAACCCAAGGTTCAATGTCGAGTACCGCCCAATCTAAGAGCCCAAAATACATTCGATGACCCAAATTTGACACCAGTACTTACCGGACGCCGACTCGAACTGCTCATGCGCGTGCTCATGCGCGTGCTCAAGCGCTTCCTGGCGAGCGCCAAGGTCGCGAGCGCCATAGCTCCAGTCGCGCGGCTCGAGACCTGCGTGCGCGTGCAGATCGACGCCGTCTTACAGCGTCTGCGCCAGGAGATGGTCGGCGTGCTAACCGCCGCCTACATCCAAGCCAGCCGCGCGCTGCGCGTCAAACGCCTGCAGGCAGCGCAGCGTCAGCGGGAGCGTTACCAGCAGGTGCTTCCGGACCGTCTTGGGCCGCGCCATGGAGACCGCCACGCGCAGCATCAGCCGCAGCTCACTGGACGCTTGGAACATCCCGCCACCGCTCTTGCAGTTCGCGCGCGCGTAGTCCTGCCTGCAGCCGCTCGGTTGGCGCGTCGAATGCAGCGGAGCAGGCCACGGACTCGAAGACGAACTCGCCAGACGGCAGGCAATAGGCGACGCGCCGGGCGTCGGCTATCGTCAGC
>JAADXY010000837.1:0-13595 GCA_023338065.1 Phytopythium montanum
ACGTCCGAGAGCTAACGGAGCGCTGCGCCCATAGTGGCGAGTCGCTGGCGCTCGCGCTGGCGAAGGCGTTCGTCCAGCAGACTGCTGACACGCACTCGCTGCTGGACGACGTCGCATTCGCCGCCGAGAGACTGATAAGCAGGCTGTGGTTCACCGAGCGGGAGCTGCAGGTGCGTCGACGCGCTTGCAGGCGCAACACGGCCACGGTCGAGCAGCTGGAAGCTGAGCTGCTGCAGCAGCGGTGGTTCACGCTCACTGGTTGCCAGCAGTCCAATCCGCAGCCGTGCCCTCGACTCCACCAAGTGGTCGTCATCAAGCAGAACCTCACGGTGCAGAGCGACAAAAACCGTCTGGACGACCGTGTGCACGAGCTGGGAAGCAAGGCGCTCGAGGCGCAGGAGGCGGCGATGGCCGCGATCTCCCGCAGCCGAGCCCGAGCGGCTCGCTTGAGAGAGATGGCGACATTGCTGTTCAACCCCGTCGATGACCCCGAGGACAAGGCCACGACTGTGGTGCCGGACTGCCTGCTCGACCCGACGCCGGACACGCTGGATGCGTCGCATTGCTTGACGCCATCCGCTTCATCAACCGAGCTCACGACACCGATCACCCCATCGCAAGAGCGGACACAAGAGCCAATGCACGAACCTGTGGACGAGGAAGTGCTGGAGGCGAAGTCGCCCAAGCTCGAGGCTCTGATCATCAATAGTGAGCTCGTTCGCCCAGCTTCGGTCGTGCCTTCAACCCCTGTCGAGCCAACTCATCTACGTCAGAGCGTTGCAACTCGAGGCGGTGCGACTACTGTGCCTGCGCAGCAAGAAGAACCCAAGGAGCAGAAGCAGGAGTTGAAACCTCCAGCACTCCGCTCGACTTCAAAGATGAAGGTGCCTGCAGTCCCAAGCAAGTCGTTACAGGTGAGTCGAATCCCTAGCAGAACAACCGCGGTTCCGACGCCGGCAGATACAAGTACGGTGGCAGACGCCACAACCCCGCAACAGCCGGTCACTGCGACGAGTGCAGCTAAGAGCGCCACCAAGCTACAGCAGCCGAGCAGGATCCCTCGTCGAGCGGCTGCGACCCCGACGGCGACCTGCTCCCAGACTCCCAAGTCGAGCGATGCGGAACCTGTCCCTCCACTGCAGCAGCCGAGCCGCATCCCTCGTAAAGCGGCAGCTGCTCCAGCGGCAGCTCAGCCTCTCGCCATCAATGCGAGCGCGGAGGAAGCAGCCAAATCCTCGCCGCAGCCGATCCGCATTCCAGCCCCTTCAGTTGGCTGTCCATTGGCCACCAAGACTAGCGGGGATGTCGCTGCGCATCGGCAACTGAGTCGCATCCCTCGACGATCGACTGGTGCTACGGCATCAACCCGTCCCCATGCACCGCGAACGACCCGAAGCTAACGAACAGACCGCAGCGGCCTCGACGGTCGCTGGCGTCCCCGATGCAGTCGTTTGCAGTCCATGACGCGTCGTAGCGAGCGTGAACATTCCCGTGCATGTTTTCCCAGCACCAACCCGCTGGGGTAGTAAGTAAGACCCAACCAACCAATTGCTTTGATTTCGTTGCCATCCTTGTCGAGCTTGTCCGGCACGGGCCTTTTGGAGAACCGAGCGCATGGAGGACGCTCGCACGTAGGATAAGGACGCAAGGCATTGACGGCCTGGGCTTTGGTCCGGTCGTGTCCACCGTCCAGGCACTCGAGGATCGGGTGTAAAGCGAAGCGACCTCCAGAATGCGCTAGACGCCGCGGCCAACACGCACCTGTCGATCGCTAAGCTCGCGCGCTCAGGCGGCGTCGAGCCGGTCGATCGATCCCGACTGCGCTTGAAGTGCGCACCACACAAGTCACACACTCACTTGATTGGCCAAAATGACACCAGTTGAAAGTAATGACGAAAATAGCCGATTTCGACCAACACTCTACCATCACATCTACCATCACTCTACCCCGTCACAATTTACGCGGGAAAAAGGACGGACGCCAAGCGGAGACGGATGGGGGACGTCGGCGCGTGCTTGCGGGGCGGGCTGTCGGCGGCCGAGCTGGCCACCGAGACGCTCTTCCCTGGCGACACGATCGAGTACTTCTCCATGGTGCGCCTGGCGTCTCTGGCGGTCCTCTGGGGCCCGCTGTGGGCTCCAGTCAAGGCCGCCGTGTACCTTGACAGTCTCCTCCTCGACTCTGACGCCTGATACTCGTTCGTTGGTGTATGCCCTTGACAGGCATTCGTGGCGGGCGACCCGCGAGGACACCGAGTGGCCAAGGTGATGCGCGTGGAGCGGTCGGACGTGGACTTCCCTATCCGCGTCGAGACGCAGGAGATGTGCGTCTCTCCTGTCCTTCCCCGGTCTCCTCTCGTCTTGGAACCGGAGCTGACTCGGCGTCGCTGGCAGGCTGCCGCTGACCATGATGCTCAAGCGCAAGCGCGATCGGCTCGGCCGTGAAGTCCCGTCCTCTGGTGCGAGTGGCGGGCGTTGCTACTAAGGCAGTGAAGCCGGCGACTGACGCGTTACGGACGTTATGGTGGAGCAGACGCCAAGTGGCGCAAGCTGCGCACGTTCCGCCTCGTGGACGGCGAGGTGGAGGGCGAGACAAACGCCCAGCGACTGAACGCCGGGCTCAAGAAGGTCGGCGAGCGCTGGAGCGTGGCGTGTGTCCCGTTAGTGACTGATTGAGGAGCGCTTTGTGGTCGGGACAGGTTGTTGGGGACGCCTTTGCGGCAGTCAGGAAGCAGTTGGTGGCGGACAAGGCGCAGGCCAAGAGTAGACAAGTGATGCAGAGCTTCTTGAAGCCCGCGACGCTTAAGGAGAAGGAGAACGAGGGCAAGAGCAGCGACAGTGGCGACTCGGACGCCTCGGGCGTCTCGGACGACGACTTTGAAGTCTCGCCTGTGTCCAAGACGAAGGTGAGAGCCACGAATCGCAAGGCTACGCCGCAGTCAGTAAAGCACCTTCCTCTCGGCTCGACGGACGACTCGGAGCTCAACTCGCGAGGTCGTGGGAGTGGAGGCGACCGGTCCGTGGAGCGGATGGGGATGGCGTCGAAGGCAAAGGAGCAAAAGTGGAGGCAGCAGCGGAGGGAGGAGCGGCGTAGCGTCCGTCCACAGGTTAAGGTGGCGTCCTCTCCCTCCCTTCGACAAGACCGTCACCGCGACCTCGAGGGCAGCAGGCCAGTGAAGCGCAGGCGACTGGACTTCAAGAGCGACCAGAGTAGCGAGCGGTTGCTTGGCGACACGACGGCGGCGGACGAGGACGACTCGGGGGACGCGACGCGGTCAGTCCGGCGGCCGTATCCATCTCAGCACCACTCGACACCGGAGAAGCTGAAGAAGAAGAGTCGCAAGGTCCAGATCCAGAAGTTCGTGGACCAAATCCAGGAGAAGAAGGCGGATGCGGACATCAACGAGTACATTGCGCTGGACAAGAAGGAGCAGGAGGCCAAGCGGTTGCTGGAGAAGGAGCTCGCTGCTCGCCCGACCAAGACGCTCCAGCTCAACAGGAAGGCTGCAGACGCCCACAAGTGGCAGGACAAGCGCAAGAAGTTCCGTGACGGCCAGGCAGGCAGCGACATCACCTCGTGGCTGAGCAGGCAGTCAAGCAAGGCCGAGGCGGTGTCTCCGTCCAGGAAGCGGCGCGACAGAGAGGCGAGGAGGGCGAGGGAGGACGAGAGGGAGGAGACGGTGCTCGAGGCCATGCTGAGCGAGGTGTTCGACGAGTCGGGGTCGAAAGGAGGCAGGTCTGATCGGGGACAACCGGAGAAGCTCGGCAGGAGCGTCAAGGTGGAGAGGTCCAAGTACTGGAAGGTGAACTGTCTCTCGGTCTGTCTTGAGCGCTGTCCTTGTCGGTCGTTGGCTGACTTTGTGTTGTTCATTGTATGCCGGTAGAGCGATCGGAAGGCTGCAGTCGCTGATGTGGAGCTGATGAACAAGTGGATCAAGCGGAAACGGTAGCCGCACACGGAATACAGACGCTTCACCATGCATTCGCGCTGTCTCCAGCCTCGTACTTTGACGGAGCGAGACGCTGACCCAGCGGTGGACCTCGTCACTTGGCGGCAGTCCGTGGAGCGAGGCGGAAGCGGCCGTCCTGGACGCTCCAGATGCCGACGAAGTAGCACAAGGGGATGAGGATGATCTCGCGCAGCATGGTGAGCGTGGCCGTGACGACGTTGAGCTTGGAGCCGGGCACTTCGGTCCACTGCACCGCCACCTCCTGCTCCTCGCAGTCGCTGTCGTTAGCCTTGACCTCCAGGAGGGGGTACACGAGGGTTACGATGCGAGCGACACCACGCACTCACCTTGATGGTCAGCTTGGCGACGGACGCGACGTAGAGCAGCTCGACGTCGAAGGCCCAGCGCTCAATGTGCAGGGGCGTGAAGACGACTCTGGCGGCCTCGCGGTCGAAGAGCTTGAACCCGCACTGCGTGTCGCGCACGTCGCGCACGCACAGCGTCGACACGAGCACGTGGAAGCCGTGCATGAGCAGGTTACGCAGCGGGTTACGCTTGGCGATCGCCTGGTCCTCTAGGTGCGCGCGGCTGCCACAGATCACGACGCCCGCCTTCCTGTTGCTGGCTGCGTGTGCGGCGTCCATGGCGCGCGCCAGCTTGTCGTAGTCGCGGATTTGCGTCGCGTTGTCGGCGTCCGCGAACAGGATGCGCTCGCCCTCGGCGCGCATGACGCCCTTGCGCACCGCGCCGCCCTTGCCGTGGTTCTCGCGCAGCCGCAGCAGCCGGAGGCGGTTGGCCGAGTGCCGCGCGACCTGCTTCATCACCACGTCCGCCGTCTTGTCCTGGCTGCAGTCGTCCACCACGAGAATCTCGTACGAAAAGGATCTGCTCCCAAGGTTACACACCAAGGTTAGTGGGTTCGCAGAGCCAGCAGTGGAGCATCAAGCCCGCTAGCGTACGGGTCGGCCGCCTTCTTCTCCTCCAGGAACGCCACCGTGTCCGCGATGGTCACCAGGATGCGGTCCTCCTCGTTGAACGCGGGCATGACGACCGTCAGCGTCCGCAACGCCTTCTCGTCGCCCAAAGACGCGAACATCCGCCTGTTCCATCAGCCACAACAGCCCACAGCGTCAATGCCTGCCTGCCCACAACACAGAACACAGCCAAACGCTGTAGCCCACCTCTCGCCAGTGTTCGGGTCGTCGTACGCGTCCTCCTGCGCCGGGTCGACCTCCGCCGCGAGTCGCTTGGCTTCGCGCACGGGAACGTAGACCCACATCAGCAGCAGTGTAGCGCCTGCCGCTAGCCCCGCGGCCACCAGTAGCAGCGCACCGCGCACTAACAGGTGTGTCTGCGGGTCGGGGGCGTCGCTGGCGGTGGTAGCGGTGGCCACCGACAGCGCGGGGGCCGCGAGCAGCAGCAGCATGCGGGTCATGGCGCTGCGCATTGCGGAGTGTGGTGCTACGTGGCCGTCAACAACGGGATTGTCTTGGCGTTCGTATGCCATTGAATTCGACAGAGAGCCACATGGCACCGTCCAAAATTACGTCGACAATGTCGATTTGACATTGACTGATCTTCAGTATGGGCTTATCGAGGAGGTGCTGCTGCATCATGGTAGACCCACTTGTTGGTGTCGCCGCTGGTGAGGAAGACGCCGCAGTTGACGAGAGCGCCGCGGTCGAACGGCGAGCGGTCGGTCGGCAGGTCGCGCAGGTACGTGATGCTCCGGCGGCGCGCATGCTCCCAGGACGTCTGGTTGGTCCAGATGAGGAACGCCTGGTAGATCAGCAGCGGGATCGAGACGGCCACCGCGAACAGCATGGAGATCCAGCCGACGAGGAACGCGGCGTTCACGCGGAACCACTCGTCGACACTCGACTGCAGCGACATGGCGTCCGCCACGTAGCTCATCAGCACGACCAGCTCGACGGTCTGCAGACACAAGAACAGCACGAACGTGCGCCGATTGCGCTCGCCGACGCACGTGCCAGCACAGTCGCAGCTGCTCATTGCATCCGTAAGTACGTTAGTCGATTGGGATACGCCTGCACCAGCGAAGGAGGCACCGTACTGGTGGTCGTACTGCCGGACGCAGCGGTCGCAGCTCTTGCTGCTCGCACACGGCAGTTAGACACTCCACGCGACATAAACCTCTACCTAGACCTCGCATATGGACGCACCAGTGCTTGGCGCGTAGTGGCTGCGTCACTCGACATGCAGCGCAGTAGTGCAGCGGTGTCCGTGCGTCTTCGCAGGCGTCCACCTCGGGTTGACCGTCCACGATGCTCGCTAGTCGCTCGGTATCCCCGACCAACGGGTCGTCCTCCCGCCTCGCCGCGTCCCCGGACTCCAACCCGCTGGGCGATTCGCCGGTAGACCGCTCGAGGTACCCCGGAGCAGATGTCTGCAGCGCCCCGTAGCAGCAGATGCTGGCAAAGGCGACGACGACGAGCAGCGCAACATCGGACTCAGACAGCGCCAGCGCGTCCGACGCGTCGCCGTAGACCAGCACGCCGTAGTTGTACAGGTGCAGGCCGAGCCACCAGCCGCGCGCTGACCACTTGCGCGTGTCCGCCTTGCGCACACGCTCCGCCGGGTCGTCGTCGTCGTCGCCAGGAGTGCTCCGGTTCGCCACCGCCATATCCGTCTACGCTATTCGTGTCGAGTGCCGGATTCTCACAATGGAATATCCACCGAGCGTGCATAAAAGGGTTTTGATATCCCGAAAATCCCGAATGAAATTGGAAGGAAAATGACTGCCATGGCTACATCAACGCGATCAGCTCGGTGACCTGCGCCGTCGCCGCGTCGACCACGGGCTCCGCTCTGTCGACGCACCAGCACGCGAAGTACGCACGTCAGACCCGAGCTGTCTTAAATCTGGACACAACAAGCGAGCGCGCTCACCCTTTGGCCGCACCGGCCGCTGGCTGCGACTTGGCGCAGGTGGTCGCCGTCGACGAGAGCTCCGGCTGAGTAAGCGACGGCGGCGGACTCGGGTGCTCGACGCTTTCAACCGACGCCACCTTCTGGTTCTCCACTGCCGGGAGCGGTGTCGGAGCCGAGGCCGGGGGCATTAGCGGGGCCATTGGCGGGGCTAGCGTAGTCGACGGAGCCGGAGGAGGGACAACACCCGCAAGACTTGGCGGTGCTGGGGGAGCGAGCGACGTCGATGCAGCAGGAGGCGGAGGCAGCACTCGCGCAGGCTCCTGCTGCTCGCAAGCGACGGGGATCGACGGTGCGACGACGGCAGCAGCAGGAGTGCTCGCGACCGTCTTCTCTGCGTCCTTCTGGGTCGTCTTGAAGGTGAACGACTGCATCCCGGACGAGCTGGAGCTCTCCGTGTACTTGATGAAGCCGGTGTCACGCGCGACCGGGTTGACGCACGCACCGAGCGACTGCGTAGCACCCGGTACGTGTGTCTCGAGGTCGACAACCCACGGAGCACGCTCCTCTTCGGGCTCTGTTGAATCACGAGGCAATACATTAGCACCAAGCGCAGCTCTAGCCGGGCAGAGCGCTCGACCGTACTTAGGATACGCCAGTTCGCGCCGGACTTGTCAGGGTCATTGAAGTCATACACTTGGGACCAGTGGTTGTTGGCCGGCTCCAAGCGAGCATCGCGGAAGTGCTGAGCGATGCAGAGTCATGTCGACAATCAGTGGCTTGGGTAGCAATCGCGAGGCATTGAGGATCGCAATGGCACCTGCTCCAGGCCGTTGTAGGCGCCGTTGAACGGCGCGAACTGCATGTCAGTGGACGTCTCGATGATCGGGTCCGTGAGCGAGTACAGGTAGAAGGAGCAGGAGGAGCAGTCGCGCGTCCGCAGCTGCTTGCTGTGTTGTCGCCAGAGGCATCGGGTGAGTGCTGGAGCCCGCAAAGACACCCACTGCTTTGAGATACTGTACCAGGCGATGATGAAGATGCAGTTGGTGCAGTTCCGCACAAACACGGACTCGGAGCTCGGCCCTGGCGAGTGCGCAACGATGGCCAGTGAGAGGGCTGTTTATGACACCTACAGCCTCAGGAACGGAGGCCCAGCGCACCGATGAGCACGCGGCAGTTGCTCAGGTTGTCCACCTGCACCTGGTCGCTCTGGTCCAGCAGCAGCACCTCACAATTGTCCAAGTCTGACAGGTCGAACGGTTGGCTGCCCCGCAGTTCGAGTCAGCCTACAAGTGTCGATATCATAGCAGTCGAAGACGCGCACGCACCCTCCGATCTTGCCGGGCAGCTTCATGAGCGTCTCGCCCTGCTTGTTGCGGAAGGTGTAGTTGGTCTCGAACTCGTAGCGGCGCCACGCGTTCCGGTCCTCAAACTTGGTGCCGTCGGTCGCCGTGAAGATCATGCTTGATGGTGCGCTAGTTGGGAGGAAGGGCGAAGTCTTGGTGCGTTGCTCGGAGACGCAGGGCGGGCGGGGGCAAACTGCGAGTGGCGGCTCGACAGCCGAGCGCGCAGACTGTTCGAGAACCAATGCCACGAGCAGCCCGCACATTGGTCGCCGTATTTAGCCGCAGCACCCAGGAGCCAGCAAAACCTCCGCCCATCCGTTTCGAGCACTTCAACATGGCGTCGTGTGGTCCACCTAATGGATACAGCCTCTTGAACTTCGGTATTACAGGGTCAGTACCGGTGCTACCATTTGACAACCGGTATCTACCGAGTCCACAATCGCCATAATTCGAGCCTAAATCCGACCAACATGGCGGCCGAGACGGCAAGCTGCTTGGCGCGGCGGCGGCGCCTGCCCTCACGGCTGATGCTGCTGCTCGTGCTCGCCCTAGCACTGTGCTCGACGCTCCTCCGCCTTCCCTGCGCGTCTGCGGCTCCCGACAGTGAGCAGTGCGCCGAGAGCGACGACCCTGGCGACGCCGACTCGGTCTGCCTTGCGCCGATGGACGGCGAGGACGAGGACTACGCCGTGTGCGCGGCCCCTCAGACGTCGGTGGAGGCGGAAGACGCACCCGTCGGCCAACTAGACACCAAGAGACAACACGTGGTGTTCGTGTCGATCGCCATCAAGGGCCACGCGCTGCCGCTGCTCCGCCTGGCGAGCGAGATGCGCGCGCGCGGCTACCGCGTGTCGTTCGCGACGCACGAGTCCGGCCGCGAGTGGGCGGCGGGCTACAACCTGCCGTTCGTGTCGGCCGGCGCGTTCCCCGTGTCCGCGGACGACCTGCGCGCGGCGCTCAAGACCATGACGCGCGACGCGAGCAACTTCCGCGGCATCCTCACCATGGTCAACGACATGTACGTGGCGGCGGCGCGGCCCATGTTCGACGCGCTGCTGCCTCGGCTGGCGCGCGACCCGCCCGACCTGCTCGTCATGGACGTGGCCACGGTCGGCGCGCAGCTGCTGGCGCACAAGCTGCGGCTGCCCGTGGTCGTCAACTCGCCGTCCATCATGTTCGACCTTGGAGGGGCACCCAGCTACGTCCCGGCCTGGGGGACGGGCTTCAGCATCCGCATGTCGCTCTGGAACCGCTGCATGAACATCCTCTTCCCGCGGTTGCTGTCCGTCGCGCTCACGCCGCCCTTCATGGAGGTCAACAAGCTGCGCTGGGAGCTCGACCTGCCGCCCTTCCGCTCGCAGCACGACCTCTTCAAAGGCGCGCGCGTCATACTCAACACGGCCTTTGGACTCGAGCACCCGCAGCCGCTGTCGCCCATGATCGAGCCCGTTGGCCCCATCCTGCCGCTGAAGGACGGCCGTAGCAACGCCAGCCGCCCGGACCGGCATCAACTGCCTCCGTCACTCGACAAGTGGCTCTCCTCCGCCTACAGCAGCAGCAGCATCCGACGTCTAGGTGGCGCACCCAAGACGGAGCCGCTCGTCGTGTACCTGAACCTCGGGACCATGGCGTACATTGATGTCTGGCAGGCCCAGGCGCTCGTCGAGGGCCTCGTGGCGGCGCACGCGAGCGACCCGCGACTCAAGGTGCTCTGGGCATTGCCGACCGACCAGCGGAGCATCATGCCCGTCAACCTCCCGCCCGCCGTGCTCGTCAAGCCTCCCGGAGCCATCGCGGACCTGGACGTACTGGCCCACGACGGCGTGCGACTCGTCATCTCACACTGCGGCATGGTGTCGGCGCAGGAAGCGCTCGTGTTCGGCAAGCCGCTGCTCTGCATCCCGTTCCTCGTGGACCAGCCGGACGTGGCGGCGCGGGTCGTGGACGCCGGCGCCGGCCTGGCCATCGACAAAAACCGCTTGACGGCCGACGAGGTGCATGACGCGGTCATGCGGCTGCTCACGGACGACTCGTACTCGACGGCGGCGACCCGAGTCGGTCAGCTGCTGGAGCGAGCTGGCGGCATCAACCGCGCGGTCGAGATCATCGACTCGACGCTGCGTGTCGGCTTCGAGCACCTCGAGACGGTGGACCTGGCGCTGCCGTGGCACAAGACGGCCATGCTGGACGTCTGGGCCGTCTACGCCGCCATCTTTTGTCTCGTGGCCGTCGTCATCCGCATCCAGTGGCTGCTGGTCCACTTCCTCGTCTCCGAGACGATCGGTCTGCTCGGCAGCGTCCTCTTCGGGTCGGACGCCGGGCTGTTCGACGAGGAAGACGGCGTTGGCGCGGCCGTAGACGGTGAGCAACCACCCGCCAGCGCGTCGACATCAACGGAGCACACGAGCGGCAGCAGCGACAGCGGGAGGCAAGACTAGCAGTGTAGGCGCGTGGTATTGGCCGGTCGAGAATAAACTGCGACCTAGTGACTACTTCGAGGCTCATGGTCACGGCCGCAGCAGCACCTGAGCCGACCGGAAGGCTGCCAGCTCCTCCTGGAACTTGCGCTCGCGCTCGTCTCGTCGTCGAGTGGCCTCCTGCGCTAGTGCCGCCAGTCGCTCGCGCTCGAGCCGCGCGGCGTCCGTCAGGATTGGCTGCTCCTCCCACTTGGCCCGTAGTGTGCCCGGGTCCGTGAAGTCCGAGTACGAGTAGCGGCCGGTCACGGTCGGCTCGACGATGGTCGCGGTTGGGATGGCGGCTCGACCGCGCGCCGAGATGGGGACGAGCGTCGTCGAGATGCTCGGGATCGACCGCTCGTTCTCGTCGTCCACGTCCGGCCGCGCCTGGTTAGAGCACTCGAGTGAGTTGATCACTTAGACAGTCAGAGTCTAGGAGGAGCTGGAGCTTACCGGGAGGTCGAGGAGACTAGGGAAGAGCGGCGTGAGTCTGTCGGTCGGCTTGACCTGGTACCGCGGCCCCGTCCAGTCTCGAGCCGACCTTGGCGGAGAGGTCGAAGTCGTTGGCCCTGTTACCGGCGCAGTCGACGGCGGCTGACTTTGACGCTGGAGTGACTGCAGCTCCGATGACGTTGGAGCCACCAGAGCCGTCGAGCGCTGCGCTGGAGCCGTGTGGATGCCTCGTGGCGCTCTCCATGTTGGCGATGACGTCGATGGCGTCCGGACTCTCACAGTCTTGACGAACGGGTGCTGGAGCAGCTCGTCGGCGCTCGGTCGGTGGACTGGATCGAGCTCAAGACAAGACGAGATGAAGCTCCGCGCGTCTTCTGATAGTGAAGAAGGCAGTGGCGGCAGCACCTCGAGGCTCGCGATGTAGTAGAGCAGCGCCATTTGCGAGTCAAACTTCTTGTCTCCCCAGAAAGGAGCGCCTACTAGTAGGCGCAGGACGGTGCAGCCGACGCTCCAGATGTCCGACTTGCGCGAGCGAGTGGTCTGCTTGATGACCTCGGGCGCCATGTAGTTGGGCGTGCCGCGCATCGACTCGTTGTTGATGCACGTGCTGCTGCTGATAAGCCGCGAGGAGCCAAAGTCGGCCAGCTTGACCACGCCGTTCTGGTCCACGAGGATGTTGGACGGCTTGATGTCGTGATGCACAATGTTCTTCGAGTGCAGGTACGCGACGCCCTGGAGGATCTGCAGTGTGAACCTCCGCACGATCTTCTCGTTGCCGCCGAAGCGCTTGCGGTTCTGCTCGAGGTTGCCGCCAGGCACCCACTCCTGCCAAGTGTCGAGTATCTGTGAGAGACCACGTCAAGCTTACGAGTTCAGTGCATGCAGAGCTTACCGTGAAGATGGAGAGCTTCTTGTTGTCAGGGTCCACGCAGCTGCCGAGGTACTTGACGACGTGGTCGTGCCGCAGGTAGCGCAGCAGCTCGACCTCCTTGGTCGCCGCGTTCACGTCCAGGTCGCTCTCGTCCTCGACGAGGATCTCCTTGACGGCCATGATCACGCCCGTCTCCTCGTCCCGCGCCAAGAAGACCTGCCGATAGAGCGACGCGCATCAGGGTTAGAGCTACACCACGGTGTCGGCATGAGCTGACCGGGACTTACGGTGCCGTAGCTGCCAGAGCCGATGGCCTCGCCCTTGCGCCAGTCCGTGATCTCGCCCTCGAACTCGTCCGTCTCATACCCGTCGCTTTCTTCAGTGTGTCCTCCCTGGCTGTCTTCCAACGCCTTGACAGCTTCAACCGGTGGGTTCTCGTGGTCTCCAAGCGGTGAGCTCGGTAGTGCCGACGCCTGTGACGATGCTCCACCCTCGCCGCCAACCTCCGGCCCTTCATGAAGAGCAGCGAGCGTGTTGGTTTGCTGCCAGACCTCGAGCTGGTCGAGAGCCGTGTACGACCTCGCCCGACTGCGCTTCCCTCCCATCGAGCTGCTCACGTCTACAGACCGAGTCAAAGGCTGCGGAGAGCCCTCGGGCGAGCTCAACCGCAGCGAGAACGTGCTACTCGGGTCGGCCTCCCCTGTGGATGTCGTGGTGACTCGGTGGCGGTCGCGGTCGTTCGCGGCCGCCATCTGCGCGCGGAGTTCCTGGACGCGGCTGTCTGAATGGCGAGCCAACGCCGCCTTGGAGATGCCGCTGCCCATGTGAGGCTGGGCGATCGACGTCGTGGTGTCTACTGCGTGTTTGGACAGTGCAGAGTCCGTGTGGAGGCTTGGCAATGACTCGAAGGAGGGTTGAGAGTCAATGGACATGGCTGCAGTCGACTGATTACTTGTCTTCGAGGCGGCGAAGGCACATGGCAGTCACCTCGGCGTCCTTATCCCTGATGAAGTCGATGCGTCGACACGTCGACTCCAAGAATACCTTGGACGACTGACGTGCTGCAGTGTTCGACCGCCCTGCCTGCTGGTGCCCAGTCTCACAAGACAATCGTCGTGGAAGAGGTGTCAAGAAGTCAAACACTAAAGCATGGGGAACCAAGCGGTGCCAACTGCATTGGCAGGGCGATCGTTGGCTCTAGAGTTGAAGCGACTTCGACAGGATCATGAGCTGGACTCGCATCGAGTGATGTCGAGCCGTGAACGTTAGGGGACGACGTTTGCGGACCTTGTCTGCTGCCTCGTGGGACCGAGAGCAGCAAAAGCAAGGAATAGCGACGACAAAGGCGCCTTTCATAGACCAACTCGGTCGATGAACTTCTGAGCGCCATTCAAGTAAAAGCTCGAGAAGCGATCTCGGAGAATCGACAACATAGGTTGCCTGTCGACATCGACGGCTAGCTCTCCACAGAGCTTCACTTTCCAACGAGCCACCAGCCTCTCACGTACCCGAGGATCCCACAACCGCCCTCCACGCCAACATGAAGACGTTCGGACTCGCTCTCGTCGCCGCCGCTGCTGCTCTCGCGGTCGCCGACGCCGCTGACCCAGTCGCTGCTCTCAAGCCCAGC
>JAADXY010000838.1:0-13582 GCA_023338065.1 Phytopythium montanum
GGATGCGAGGAGACGAAGTCGAGGTCGAGGCCGTTGAGGTCATGGTGGTGGTGGTCGAAGAGTGGTGGGGTGCGGTGTGGTGAGGTGCTTGATGTGCTCGGAGAGAAGCGAGCGGATTGGAAAGTGAGGACGACGGAGCGAAGCCGTCCGCGTCGGACGCTCAGGCCAATGCCATCCACCAGGCTACCGAGTTGTTGACAACAGACACGCATTGTCGTACCAGTGTCGGTAGCAGTGCGTGCGGATGATGTGCTTTGCGGCAGCCATCGAGACTGCGTAGTCAGTCTCCGTTGTTTGGTGTTTGCACTATTGATTATCCAGGCGATTTGATTGTTCAACCGTCAGCAAAACATATGATCTTTGTTGAAGTGAAAACATGTGACACAAGAGAAAGTAATCCGATCTTGTTCTCAATGGACAACTACGGCTGTAAGCTAAGAGTCTCTGACTGCGATATAAGATCTCAAGCACTACTGTACATGCATGCCGTTCAATGCAAAGCCACGAAGGAGATGGCTGGAGGTGAGAGAGGTCTGGGCGGGCGATCAAAGCCGGAGGTCTGACTGAGGTCGCGAGCTCCGTCTCGACGGCGGTGTTCCCCAAGGAGCATCGGTGTCGACGGTCGGGAGAAGCTGCCGACGGTCCGCAACTACAGGGAGCCACGTGGTGTAGCAATGCTTGACGACAGGGGATCGATGGTGTATCAACAGTATCAACAGCGTGACGAATGATGGTGGATCGCTGGCGCTTGGCCATCAGCGAGTCACTTGGTATGGCCGACGTGGTATTGAAGTTGGTCTCTACGATCGAGGCATCCCGACCGACTTGGGTCAAGCCCAACGACCCCTAAATGGTCGACTCCTCGGCGTCCGGAGTCGAGGTCGACATCGATTTGCCAATGTGTGGGCCAGCACGCAGCGGGCTTGACGGTCGCATGGGAGAGATCTGCGCGAATACTCGAGGCGTCGAAGCTTGCTGCGAGAAGTCTATCCGATGACAAGTGAGCGGGTTAGTTGGAGTCAACAACCCTCAGCATGCCGTGCTACACGATTCGTACCTTGGAAGGCATGTTCGAAGCACTGGCGCAGCTCCCGGTCGTCAATCCCCATCATCTGTCCAACGTTCAGAGCCTCTCGCATCAGGTTAACCATCGTCGCCTTGCCCCGCGAGCCATTCCCGAGCTTGGCGAGGTTGACAAGTGGCTCTGGAGTGGCCAACATGTCCGATCCAAGATGCGGGAGCTTCTTGACGGCCTCGATCAACCGGATGGCGTCACTCCGCGGGCACGTCGCACTGCCGAGGACAACGTCGGCGGCGGACTCGCACAGGTCGATGACGTCCGGTGCAGGGACTGCGAACCCGACGTCCGCTTTGCTCACTGCGATGGCGTTGGCGCTCCCGGAAGCCGCGAGAGCGACGCACTCGCCGAGCTCCTGTAGTGTCTCGACCAGCAGATCGATCTGCGCAGGCCCGCACCCGTCGAAGACGACGATCGAACAGTCCTGAACAACACGCTGCCACTGCCGCAGCGTGTTGGACACGGACAGCACGCTGCTGGGGAACACCCGCGCGTCGACGACTTCTGCGCGGCCACTGGCTGCCTCTCGAAGGTCCACAGGGACTTCGCAGATCGCCCGAACACGTCGGTGTCTGAGCAGATCACCCACTTCAATGTCAACATCATCGTCCTCGTCTTCATCCTCGTTGTCGTCTTCGATGTCTTCATCAAGAGCAGACGGCAGGCTGCAGTCACGGGGGACGCCGAACGTGGGGAACTCGCGCTTCGAAGCGACCACAAGCAGCCGGACACCGGCCGAGCGAGCGAAGGCGGCCATGAGGACGACCTCCGGGTGCAGTTTCTCGGCGAGAGCGAGCGATCCGAGATAGCACAGGCCCGACGTGGGGAAGTTGTCACTCGCGAGGTCGAACTTGACGCCCACAGGGTACTGCTCCGGGTCGAGCGTCAACTCCGCGAAGCTCACGACCGTCTGTCCCTGTGCCTCCATGTCTGCCACGACATCTTGAAGGCCGTGTAGCTCGTTGGTCTCGAGCGGGAGCAGCTCTGAGTCCGAGCCGCGGCGGACGTGAGTGCATCGTGACAAGATCTCGCGCGTTGGGCCGACGAGAAGCACGACGTGCGCTCGTCGTTCTTCGTCAAAGTGCACCAACACTTCACACGAGCTCAGTTGTCCTCTCAGCAGTGTCGCCTTGCTTCGAGCCTTGGCGCGGGGCGACGACCCGGAGGCCGCAAAGAGCGCGCCGAAGCGTCGAATGGCGCTCTGGTCGCGCGCGGGGTCCAGCACCACCGGCGCCGCAATGGGCGACGACGCTGGGAGTGTCGGCACTCGGCTCTGGTCGCCTACCCCGCTGGTTTCGATGCGGTAGTGGCACGCACCGAGAGCCTTGATGAGCTGCTGGGCGTGGTGATCGCCGTCTTGAGCGTACGACGCGACCTGTAACGCAATGTCGCGCTCCAGGTCGTCGCTCGCGGTCTCGTTGGCAAGGATCAGGTCGTCCACCTCGACAACGACCGGCGGACTGACGCCGAAGCAGCACGCGACCACCGAGCGCGTGACCACGGCGTCCGAGTAGTCGACAACGAGCGATGACACGCGAAGGATGGCGGACGGAAGCAGGTCGTGGCGCGCACTCACGCCGAGCTGCTTGATGGACTCGTGGAGCAGCACGTCGCAGTGCTTGCGACTCTCGCTCTTCCTGCGAGCCACCGCCGCCGACACGCCGCCCAGCACGGTGTCCGCCCCTGAACACGATCGAGAGCACCAGTGAGTCGCTTGAAACCTTTAGAGGCATCGACAGAGTGATAACAACCGTACCAGTGCGGAGGACGATGGCCTTGCCGCTGCCTTGCGTGATGGTGGAGCCGTACAGCCCGATGTTGAGCGCGTCCAAGTACGCGACGCGCGCGCTGCCGTCGCTGAACACGGACGCGTCGGACGCCGTCGCCGACCGTGGCTCCGGTTCCGCTCTCCCTGAATTGTACCGTCACATGCCGGCGGTCAGTCCTCTTGATACTCTGGAGCAACGACGATGCACTCTCACCACGTACCGTTCACTGCTCGCTGGGAGATCCACATGTTGTCGCTCTCAATGATGCGGACGTCCGCTGGCACGCACTGATCGGGCTGGAGAGAGATGACGTCACCCGGCAGCAGGTTCTCGGCGCGCATGTGCAGCCACACGCCGTCACGCAGCACGGCTACGAGCTCGTGGATAGCTCCGTGGCCTGCCTCGGCGTCCGTCGGCAGGATGTTGAGTCCATGTTGCTGCTGCTGGACCACCAAGGTGGACAGACCGGTCGTGCGGCTAGTCGACAGCCGGCGCTCGAGTTCGTCGAGGTCGATGAGGTGCTCGGCGTAGTCGAACGCGCTGTCCCGCGACAGATTCAAGGCCATAGGCGCGCTCCCAGTGATGCTGCCACGCGGAGTTGCCATGCCTTCGAACGGCGAGTCCATAGACATCATGCTCTCTCTCCACGAAGGCTGCGCAGCGGCGACTTACGAACTTTATCAGTGCTCGACGAGGCCACCAACGAGTCCGAAGCGGAGTGAAAAGTCGTGGATCCCAGCGGTTTCCGGGCGAAGAAGGCGTCGTGGAGGCGAGTCGGGCGACCGGTTGAACCGTCGTCGTGACTGGCAGCGCGACCTTCTTCATGATGTTCTCGAATTGGCAGTGCCGCAGGTGGCCGAACGACCGGTTCAAGACTCGGGTGATATGAGTGACGAAGACCAGCCGGGTGTCATCCCGTGGCTCAGAGTGCGTCGACAAGCTTTCTCATACCTCGACGGCAGAAGCTGGGGATCGCTAACGCGACTCATTCCATACCCAAGGCGCACGTGTACCCGTCATGGAGCAGTGACTGCTCGCTCGAGCAGCCAACAACTCCGGAGCGGGCGATCGAAGGCGCCGAGTGCCTCTCCAACGCCCGGGCTGCGATGCTGAATGACCACGTGTACGATCATTGCTGCCCCCACTATCGTCTGGTGCTCACCTGATGTTGCTGCGCCAACCAGAGCTGTCATCGTTGGCGGGCAAGAAGGACCGCTAGTTGACAGCTACGCCGCGTCAGCGACGCTCGCGCTGTTCGACGTCGACACGAACCGGTGGCTGGCCGACTTCGACATCGACGGCTCGCTTCCTCGGCGGATCGGACACTCCGCCGTCACCATCGACCAGCGAGCGTACGTCTTTGGCGGCGAGTGCCTTGATGCGGTGCAGTGTCCAGTCCTCGATGATGGAGACGGGAAAGCTGCTGCAACGACGATGGCGACCTTGAACGACGTATACCGGTTATCAATGTCTAAAGGCGTGCTGGTATGCGAGAGAGTAGCCGAGCCAGCCACCGACAACGACACAAGCGACGCCGATGCAGCTGTTGGTTCTGCTGTCGAGTTCATCAAGCCGACGCCTCGTGCTTGGCACGCCAGCGCGGTAGTAAAGCTCCCCGCAGCGTCGGAGACGCCCGAGAACCCAACGTTCAGCCACAAAATGCTCGTGTTAGGCGGGAAGGACGCGTCAGGGACAATGCTGGCTGACGTCTGGGCGTTGTCAGTCGACGCAGACGCTCCTAGTTCCTGGACATTGCTATCGGTGAGTGATAGTTGCCACTCCTTCACTCCTTAGCGTCAACTAACGCTGCTGTGCGCGATCCAAAAGCCGACAGGATCGAATCCGCTGCCGCTGGTGCACCATCAAGCTGTCACTGTCGGTGACGGGTCCAAAGTCGTGGTCATTGGCGGCGCTCGACCCTCGCAAGTGCCGTATGTGGGCCTGGCAATCAACAACGACGTCCACGTGTTCGACCTGTTGTCGAACGCGTGGTCCACACTGCTGATCCCCTCCAGGGTCGACGACAACCCGAACTTGACAGGTCGCTGTGGTGCAACTGCAGTCGCCGTCAACTTCCCAGTGGATCACAGGGGTACGCAACGCCTCGTCCGCATCGTGGACGCTTCGACGAGAGAGCAGTGCGAGGAAAAGTCGGTCGTCCTCGTCTTCGGGGGCTTCTCGACCGCGTCTCCAGTCCTCTCGCCGTCGGCTTGGCTGCTTCTCGACCCGTCCAGCGGCTCGATCGACGAACTTTCAGTCCCGAACGTTGGCATCGACAGCTTTATGGGCCACGCTGCCGTCACTACACCTGATGGCAAGTCGCTGTACCTGTTTGGAGGTGTTTCGCAAGCCAATAGCCGCAGTCGCGAGCCTGATTTGGCGGCTAGGAGACCGATTGATGCCACACTCGGGCTACACTTCTGGCACGAGACGCCCGTCTTGCAGGAAGAGGAAGAGGTGGCCGCCAAGCGCAAGGCAGACACCAACCCGATCAAGACACGGACGATGAGCAACGGCGACGTGTACGTCGGCGAGATGGACGCCGAGCAAAAGCTGCGGCATGGCAGAGGCAAGTGCACGTACCACAACAGCGGCGACGTCTACGACGGCGAGTGGCGAGAGGACCAGCGCTGCGGACAAGGCATCCAGCAGTACAGCAGCGGGGACGTGTACTCTGGCGAGTGGAAGGCGGGCAAGCGCCATGGGTACGGCGTCCTGGACTACGCGGCTCCGTCAGAGGGCCCTTCAAGCGGGAGGACTCGTCGCTCAGAGCGGTATGAAGGCGACTGGGCGGCTGATGTTCAGCATGGACGTGGCTCGTTGAAGTTCTCGGACGGGTCGCAGCTGGACGGCGAGTGGGTGGATGGCAGGCTGCTGAGTGAAGGCGTCTACACGCTCGAGCGCTACGACGACGGCGCGCACGGAGCCTGCACTTATGTAGGCCAAGTGCGCGATGGAGCGCCTCATGGCAAGGGGGAGAGCCGACACGCCGCGCCGCAGGAGACGTACGTGGGCGAGTGGGCTCTCGGCAGGCGCAGCGGATGCGGGAGAGCGACGCTGGCGGACGGGACTGTGTACGACGGCGAGTGGCGCAGCGGCAGGCGCAACGGCCAGGGCGTGTGCGTCTACACGCGCAGTCGCGACCAGTACGAGGGCAAGTGGGTCGGTGACGTGCGCTGCGGCCGCGGCGTGTGCGTGTTCGCCAACGGCAGCCGCTACGACGGCGAGTGGAAGGAGGACAAGTGCCACGGCGCCGGGAGGTACACGTTCGCGGACGGGTCCTTCTACGACGGCCAGTGGCGCGGCGACCGCTTCCACGGGGACGGCTCCTTCGTGCTTTGCATGGACGCCATCCACTCGCAGTCGACCGCTTCGCTGCCGTCCACAGCGTCTGACGCTGGCGGTGAGTAGACGCGGACACTGTTGGTGATCTGATCCTGTACGGGGCTGTGCACTTAACAGCACGAGGCTGTAGAGTTAATACAGCTCGGTGCCTTGCGGTCGGCGGCGACCGGCGTCCAGGTTGAACTTGTCGACGTAGGCCTTGAGTCCGGCGTTGAAGAGGCTGCAGCGGATGGGCATCTCGAGCTCGTAGAACGGGTTCTGTGTGGAAAGAGAGGGTCAGGGCCGACCACAGAGCACAGGGGAAGTCACACAAGGCCCGGACCTTGAGTACAAAGTCGACGTAGAGGTCGTAGACGGCGCGCAGGACGGCGTCGAGGTCGGGCGTGCCGGGAGCCGCCGTGAGGAAGAACTTGAGCCCCGTGAGCGTCTGAAAGCACTGCAGGCGGAACGCGTCCGTGTCCAGGCTCTCGATGCCGCCGCCACCCGCTGGAGACGCCTGCGCAGTCGAGAGCAGTCGAGTTGGTGAGCAACAGAGCGATAGGAGACACTCAGAGACACCAACAGCAACAGTGGAAGGGGATCAATTACGAGTGCGGCGATGGCGTGCATGCTGTGGAAGGTCGAGCCGAGGCGCAGGTGGTCGTTGGAGCTCAGCCGCGGGGCCGAGGGGCTCAGGTCTTGCTGGTAGATGAGCCCGCCGGCCTTGTTGATCACGTACAGAGAGAAGAGCATCGCGGACTACTTGCGGCAAGTGCTTCGAGGTGCTCAATGGAGCTTTTGGCTTGGAATCAACAGTACCCTCGCGGACGGTTTAGTTGTATTACTTGGGGTTTGTATGAATGTTCTCAACGGTACCAATGGTACCCAGATAGCGCACCACTTAGTGCTCAGGTATGTCCCGCTGAAAGCGCCCCATGATATGCGTTGGGAAAGTGCACACTCTGAAGAAGAAAACAATGCGACTATTCCACACGGACATGAAGAGGGTTTCATTCTGCGAGGAGCTCAAGATCACCACCCACCCCGAATGGGCGTCAGCAGTCGATCTTGAGGAGGCGATCGTCCCGCCATGTCGCTGGCGTCCAAGGCGCTGCTCAAGCCTGGCGCAGCACGCCGCAGTTCCTACACGACGGCACAGGCATCCACCACCTCGTCCTCCTCCCCGGCCGCGTCTCCAGCTCCAACCAGCGACCGCGCGTCTTCTTCTTCCACCAGCACTTCCGCGACTGTCCAGGTGTCCGAGGCGGCCGAGACGACGCTCAACCTCGAGCCGCAGCCATCGCCACATGTGAACGAAGAAGGCGATGATGACGGCGCCGATAGAGACCAGGCGGCGTTCAAGAAGAAGCTCGCGGGCGGGATGGAGGGCCAGGACCTCGTGCCGGCGCGCAAGGGCTCGGTGCATCTGGCCGAGGCTGCGCACTTCGGTCTGCTGGTCAACTACGCGTGCATCGGGTTCCTCAACGGGCTCTTCCCGTCGCTCGTGTACCCGTTCTTCAAGCTGTACCTCAACATGCAGGCGTACCAGGCGTCGGCGGCCGGCATGATCATGATGCTGCCGTGGTCCTACAAGACCTTCTTTGGGTACCTGTCGGACCACGCGCCGATCCTGGGCTACCGCCGCAAGTCGTACATCCTCGTCGGCTGGCTCGTGAGCTCCGTCGCGCTGCTGCTGCTCACGTACAGCCCGTACGAGGCGCCGTACTTCAAGGCCGGCGAAATCCAGCGCACGCACGAGGTCGCGCTGCGCGTGGTCGAGAACCCCGAGGCGCCGCACGCCGGCGCCAAGTACCTCGTGCAGATCATGGTGGTCGTGCTAGGCACGGTGATCGCCGACGTGGCATGCGACGGCATCATGGTCGAGCTGGCGCAGCACGAGCACATTGAGGTGCGCGGCAGCGCGCAGTCAACCATCTACATTGTGCGGTACACGGCCAACCTGCTGGGCGGCGCGACCGCGGCCGTGTGCTTCAACGGGGAGGAGTACGGCGGCAGCTTCTCGTGGAGCGTGCCGTACACGACCATCTTCTTCTGCTGCGGCGTGTTCGCCGTCATCGGCAGCGTCTGCACCGTCTTCTTCCTCGAGGAGGAGCGCTGCGCGCGCGACCTGAGTCCGCACCCGGCGCGCGAGATGTGGCGCATCTTCAAGCAGCGCGCCATGTGGCAGCTCATGGCCTTCCACTTCCTCAACTCGTTCTTCAACTCGTTCGGCTTCTCGGGCGTCACGGCCGTGCAGGAGTACTGGGCGGGCGTCGAGCCGCTCAACAACAGCATCGCCGGCTGCGTCTCGACGCTGCTCTTCGTGGCCGCGACCGTGCTCATGAAGCTCTTCTTCCTCAACACGAGCTGGCGCGTCATGATGCTCGTCTGCTCGCTCTTCACCATGGTCGTCAACGTCACCGTCAACCTCATCGTGACCTTCGACGTCGTGCGCGACCAGTGGTTCTACCTCGGCGGCCCGCAGCTCGCCGTCATCCCGGACGGCATGCGCCACGTCATCAGCGGCTTCGTCACGGTCGAGATCGCCGAGCACGGCTTCGAGGGAGCGACGTACAGCCTGCTCACCACGGTGCACAACCTCGCGTACCCCTTCTCCACGAGCGTCACCAACCTCGTGGACGCCTTCTTCGACGTATCGGACGCCGACATCGCCTCCGACACGACGCACGTGCGCTGGCAGGTCGCCTACTGCCTGTTGCTGTCGCTCGGCATGCAGGCGGCCGGGCTGTTGACGCTCGTGCTGCTGCCCAACCAGAAGCTCGAGGCGCAGGCGCTCAAGTACCACGGCTCCTCGAGCGCGCTCGCGGGCTCCATCGCGCTCGTCGTGCTGCTCTTTGCTTTGGTCTGGGCCACGACCGTCAACATGCTCGCCATTCAGAGCTCCACGGCCTGCCTGCGCATCGCCGGCGGCCGTGGGTGCTGACTGGCCTTGATGGAACTTCAATTGAAGAACATGTCAGTGCCAGTTTAGTGACGACCGGCGATTTGGTCTGATGGGTACATGCCGGCGCGTCATGGCATGTCGCAGACAGAGCCCCTTTTTTGGCCCCCAAAATCGGTCGAAACCCCGTCGGAAACGTCGAAAACCCTGTCCATTTTTCACTGCGTTCTTGTATCGAAACCGTGACGCGCATATGCTGGCACGACGACGTCGACTTCGTGACGCTGGTCGCTGGTTACACTATCGAAACAGTGACATTGAACGAGTCGTCGCCATGACATGCCGTCACACGAGACTGCGGCCGGAGATCGATTCGATCCCTCCCCTCTGGCCGCGCGTACTCGTGCATCTCGCTCAGTGGCGCGCTGTTGCGGCACCTGTCGGCGACGGCGCCGACCTCGCACCAACCAAGCGCTCGTGCGGGACGCCCGTGGCGCTGCGCAACCACTTCGCAAGGGTCACATGCACAACCGCACCTATCACTGGAGGTTGTGGTGGTGGCGAAATGCTTTCGCAGTCGAAATGACCCTGGCTGTCGGCCTAATGCACAGTGCGTGACAGCGAATGAGCGAGTGCTGCTTGGAGGCGAATGGCGGAGCACCGAAATGCGTCGACGAGGCAACGCGATAGACATGCAGCAGCGGTTTGACTCTGTTGTTGCGTGTCTACAGAATGCGCTGCTGCATTGAGGAGGCATTGATGGCTTCACGCGCGCGGCGCATTTAACACATTCCGAAGGTGCGGATCCGCAGCGGACAAGAACGCAAATGGAGTGCGGACCGTAGATGCATCTGTCTGCTGGCTCGAGCACGCACTACTGTAGCTCCACCGTGACGCCACGCAAGGACATGCAGCCTCGCACCCGTTTATCCGAGCGACAGCGCCAGTGGCAGCAGCAAAGCAACCGGAGCACAAGTCGGACGCCGCACCAGTCAGCAGCAGCAGCAGTAGAAGCCGAGCTTTGCGCTTGCAGGCGCATGGGCCTTTACCGATCGCTGCGATGCTGGAGCAAAACCCCAGCGCAGCTGCCTCACAGTCCCTCGATGCACGAGGTGAACCTCAACGCCTGATCAACAACCCCTCGCCGCTGCCACAGCAGCAGTAGCAGCACGACCAGCACGCCATCCGCAAAACAAGGAACCTCACCCGCAGCCATGCGATCAAGCCGTCCACCCGCTTTCCACAGCTCGAAACGCACGCCATGCGCAACGCTCGCCTCCAAGCGGCACCACCACCTGCAGCATCGCATGCTCCACTCGCGTCGTTTCCCAGCCACGCCGCCTCCATCCAACCGCAGATCGCGTCCAGCATCCCATGAATGCATCGGCAGCCAATGCACGCACTTCAACTTGGTCTTCGAGCCAACCTGCTCGCCGCCAGCACCGTCGCATGGCTCCGCAACGGCCACCCTTGACGCTCCATTCCCCAAGCTGCTCGATGCAAAACTGCTCTCCGCCTCTCATTTCCCCCCGGGCCCCCAGCCTCGAGACGTCCGGATCGCGCCACGTACGCGGGCGTAAACCCATTGGCCCGACGGCGTCGACGCCAATCAACCGGAGGCGCCACGCACCACCCGCACGGCGTTGACCAATCAATCCTCGTGAATCGCAAGGTGACCGCGGACCAGCTTTGGACCTGCCGGAGTGCATTTACCGTGGACAAAGCATATCCTTTTGATGAAGTTGTCTCGATTTCCAGATGTCTCTTTGAAAATCCTGTGTGAATACATACCCCTGTCAACGTGGCTGGAGGTGTGAGAGACGCCCGCTCTCTGGCACGGCAGTGGTCAGGAAGTCGTCGCGTTGCGCGACGGGCGGGCAAGTAAAATCAGACCACCTCACCCGACAAACCGGCGAACCACTTGGATTCACTATGCTTCCTTCGAGTCGCGACCTCGCATCCGGCGCCGACGAGCTTGCTCTCTTGGCTCCCTCTGCGCGGTGCGGGCGCCGGACCTGCCGTGCTGGCGGCGCATTCACCTGCACCATGTAGAGTGTTGTGTCGAGGTCTGGCTTCGAATGCAGCGCACAGGACGAGGGGACGGCGCGCGCCAATGCGCAGGCAGGACCCGGGATGCCGGCGGTCGGTTTTCGCTAAGCAGCTGCTGTGCAGATCGTACTGAAATGAGATGCACTCGGCCTGGGAAAAGGGGTGAAACCCTCCAGACCTAATCTCCTGCACATCCGGATACCCAGTCACAGCCGCGGCCGCGTGCCACGTACGTCGGCCACCCACCGCCCGAAAAGTAAAACGGACGCTGCATTTCACCCAATGACACCGTCGTGATCCACATTTCCCGTGATATGATTGGCTAATTTCCTTCCCCATACCGTCAAACGGGCAGCGTGTGTGTGTGTGGTGGAGAAGGCAGCCCGCCCCTCCACCGCTTCCTGGCCCCTCGAATCGAGGATTCTCTCCCCCCTCCTTACGTTGGGCCATTCCATTTAGGATTTTCCTCCGTTCCGCTCAAGCGCCAGCGTTAGAAGCCCCTTCCTCGCCAAGATGAGCGCCCTGACTGCCTACAAGCCGCTGGCGACGTCCGAGAAGCAGAGCGGAGCCATGTCCTTCTTCCTGGACCTGGCGGCGGGCGGCGTGGCCGGCGGTATCTCCAAGACGGCCGTGGCCCCGATCGAGCGCGTCAAGCTGCTGCTGCAGGTGCAGGCGGCGTCGACGCAGATCAAGCCGGAGGACCAGTACAAGGGCATCGTCGACTGCTTCGTGCGCGTGACCAAGGAGCAGGGCATCGGCTCGTTCTGGCGCGGCAACCTGGCCAACGTGATCCGGTACTTCCCGACGCAGGCGCTCAACTTCGCCTTCAAGGACAAGTACAAGAAGCTCTTCATGGACGGCGTCAAGAAGGACCAGTTCTGGCGCTTCTTCATGGGCAACCTGGCCTCGGGCGGCGCCGCCGGCGCCACGTCGCTGCTGTTCGTGTACCCGCTCGACTTTGCGCGTACGCGCCTGGCCGCGGACGTCGGCAAGGGCAAGTCGCGCATGTACACTGGCCTGGCCAACTGCATCTCGACCATCTACAAGTCGGACGGCGCCAAGGGCCTGTACCAGGGCTTCGGCGTGTCGGTGGGCGGCATCATCGTCTACCGCGCGGCCTTCTTCGGCGGCTACGACACGCTCCGCGACGTGATGCTCAAGGACCCCAAGACGGCGCCCGTGTGGCAGAAGTGGCTCGTGGCGCAGACGGTCACGACGCTCGCCGGCATCATCTCGTACCCGTTCGACACGGTCCGCCGTCGCATGATGATGCAGGCCGGCCGCGCCGACATCCTGTACACGTCGACGCTCGACTGCGCGCGCAAGATCATGGCCAAGGAGGGCTCGGGCGCCTTCTTCAAGGGCGCCGGCTCGAACGTCATCCGCGGCACGGGCGGCGCGCTGGTGCTCGTGCTCTACGACGAGTTCAAGAAGCTCATCTAAGCGGACACCTCGGTGGTTTGTCCGTCGGCTTGGCCGGTCCTCTCACGCTCCGAGTCTCAGAAGGATGGCGCTCGTTGTAGGAGCGGAGGAGCGCCGGCACCTCGGTGACGTTGGAAAGCTCGGCATTCCGCAGCAGCAAGAGGGTCGGTCGATACACTCACAGACTCCACGTAGAAAAAGAGAGGGAAGGAAGGAAGGGGAGGGCGTGGCGCTGGTCGCAGATAATCGGGACGATAACACGGCGACCTCGACTCGCCTGGTTTATTGCAACGCTCTCGCGTGGTGTTGGTGTGCAAGACCTGCTAGTTGCCACAAGCGTCTTTGCTGCCAATGCAGGCTGTTGCGTCGCTCAGAGCCACCATGACGAGCGGGGAGACGGCGGTGATCGCCGACAGTCAATAGGCATTGCAGCAAGACCAGGGCCAAGGTGGGTCGAGTGCGTTTACTTGACGGCATTCACGGGCGGGCCACCGGCATCTCAACTGTGCGGTATCCATCGGGAGACTCGTCGTGCCTGTGCGTGGGGACGCCAATCGCCGCTAGAGTCCTGGCCGAGCACGACAGTGTGCTGTGGCCCAGCCATGGCGCTCTCACGGCCTGACCATTGACGCCAATTCGGCATCATCTTCGACTCTTGACGAGCATCCTTGACCTTGACGAGCAGCATCTGGACCGGTTGAATAATCATCGTGCCTGGATAATCAATCGCGCGGGAACGCGAACACCAAGTGGCTCAGGTGCCGTCATCTCAGCCAGCCACGGCACCCGCACTCACAACAAGGTCTCCATGGCCTGGCAGCGTCAGAGCACGTGAACATCTACGACTTTTGGTTGACGAGACGGTGACACCGTCCGGGGCGTCCGACGCGGACGGCCTCGCTCCGTCGTCCTCACTTTCCAATCCGCTCGCTTCTCTCCGAGCACATCAAGCACCTCACCACACCGCACCCCACCACTCTTCGACCACCACCACCATGACCTCAACGGCCTCGACCTCGACTTCGTCTCCTCGCATCC
>JAADXY010000839.1:0-13578 GCA_023338065.1 Phytopythium montanum
CACTCCGGGGGCAATCGCAGGGTGCGTCACTGCCAGCGTTTCGCCAGAGAGCCGCCGCACGTGGGAGGTACTTGAGCAGCGGCACTCGACCATGTTCTTCCACGGGTCCGTCTGCAGTGCTTTGGACGCGCTGCTGTGCGATCTGTTTGCGCCGTCCGAGCTCCCGCCGAGCTCGCTGTCGTCCGAGCTGCAGCGCGTAGCGGTCGAGTGCCAAGTTTTCGGCGCCTTTTTCACTGTTGGCAGGGCGGCGTCGGTTGACGGGAGCAACGGGTTGGAACACACGGCCCTTCACATGTTCGCGGCCTCCAAGTCGCGAGCGCTGAGCGCCACCACGTTCCAGCCGACGCCAACAAGACTCCTCACTGCCCACCAAGCTGTGACCAGCATCCTTTGAGCCGAGGCATTCTTGGACACGGAAACAATCAGCGAGCACGTGGACGCTCGACTGCCCATGAATGCCGAGCTGCTGGAGCACGTGTCAAGCGCCAAATTCTCCCAGCAACTGCGCAAGGCGCTGCAGGTTGTGCTCCCCATCGCGCGCTTCGCTGCTGGCTTCGCCGGCTCACTTCTCTCTCAGCCTCTCTCCGAGGTGTATGCGGGCTTCCGCCAGCTCTCAACGCACTATGCCGACTGCTCCGAGCTGGATGAGTGCGAGCGGCTGGCGGTGCAATCGCTCGTTCAGAAGCAGCACGGCGCGGTCATCCGGCGGTCGCACTTGCTGGCGTATCTACTTGACCCGGTACTCGCTGGCCAGGAGTTCCCGTCTACAATCAAGTCCGAAGAAGATGCTGCTAGAGCTACCGAGTACCGATGGATCCCAGCGCTCCGACGAGAGCAAGGAGGCGTTATACCTGCAGCACATGGACTTCCAGATCTCGGCCGTGCACTTACTCAGCGACCCGTTCGTATTCCGCATGCTCAAGGAGCGCAAGAAGTCGCCGCTGCAGTTCTGGCTCACGGACGGCAGCAAATGGCCCGCGCTCCAGGCAGTCGCCTGCAAGGTGTTTGCCATGCCCGCGACCGCCGCCGACTCGGCGCAGCTGCTGCAGCGGCCGGGCTTCTCACTGCGCAAGTTACGCGAGTACCTCGACTCGAGAGCGACCGAGAAGCTCGTATACCTCCGCGCCAACACGCGCGAGCTTGGTAGGACCGTAATGACGATGTGATGGGACGCTGACGATGGCCGACGCCCGGAGCGTCGCCTACTGCCTGCCGTCTGGCGAGTTCGTCTTCGAGTCCGTGGCCTGCGCCGCTGCATTCGACGCGCCAACCGAGCGGCTGCAGAACTACGCGCGCGCGAACTGCAAGAGCGGTGGCGGGATGTTCCAAGTGTCCAGCGCAGTACTCCAGCACAACTCGACTTGATGTGAGTGACTCGCATTGAGTCACAGACTGGCAGACAACGGTTGGTGAACGGTGAGCTTGACCTCGCACAAGTCGCGCTAGCTCCGGGAGCTGTGGCGTCTCCATCGCGGTCGCCAGCTCCGGGAACGCGTCCTCGATCGTCGCCATGAGCTGCTGCTGCATCACCTTGTCCCCCTTGGCGCTTAAGTGCACGCCGTCGACCAGGCAGGCGTTGCGCTTGGCCTCGGGCATGGCGTTGAAGAACGAGCACAGGTCGAGCGCAGCCACGCCGGCCTTGCCCGCCTCCTCGACACATGTGGCCGCGTACTTTCCTGCCTCTGCATTGGACCGGTCCAGCTTGCCCTTCGCGTTACGGCGGCGGCTGTCGTCGATATGCGGCGGCGTGATGAGCAGGATCTTGGCATGCGGCGCCTTGAACATGGCCACGATCGTCTGCAAGTTGTCCCAACGTTCTGGGTCGGGGAATCGCGACGGTTGGAAACCCTCGAGCCACGCAATTCTTTCGAGCCAAAAGTGTGCCGTCATGATCGCGAGCATGGACCACGCGCGCTGGCGGTGCTGCTGCCAACGATGGGTCGCTCACTACCCGCTGAACTAGCGCTGCCGGTGGAAGAGGCGACGCTCGAGGCAGCCGGCGCGCGCTGTCGGTCGTTTTTTTCGGCGCGCAGGGCCAAGCTGCAGCAAGAGGAGGAAGCGCGGCGCCTGAAGGCCAAGAAGCAGTTGGCGCAGGAGAGCAGCAAGCCGGCGGAAAAGAAGCCCGCGAAGCCCACAGAGAGCAGGAAGAACGGCAAGATCAAGGCGGTCAAGACGGTCGAGGAGGACGCGCAGGAGCTCCAGCGGCCGGTCAAGGCGCAGCCCAAGACAGACGTCCAGGCGCTCCCCAGGACGCTGGTGCCGCCCAGGAGCAGTCCTACGGTGGCTGCCACCTCATTCCTGGCTCCGGACGCGCCTCCTATCCTCCGCTCTTAGCCAAGCTGCGCCAGCTGCCGAAGCTCGAGCGCCTCGCGCTGGGCACCAACAAGTACACGGAGCTGGTGCGTTGGCTGGAGCAGGACAAGGCCAAGCATCAGCCGGCTCCGCACGAGCTGCTCCAGCTAGTGGCGAAGCTAAGAGACCGCGAAGCCGGCGGTCGGGACAAGACATCGAACGGGAAGACGCCGAAGAACTCACAGCGGATTAAGGAGGAGACGCTGGACGACCAGCTGCGTGCCGAGAGGAAGAAGAAGATCCGCGAGGTCGCGAGGCAGCGCGCGACGGACGTCAAGCCCCTTTAGAAGCGCGAGAGCGACGAGAGCGACGAGGAGATCAAGAGCCAGGCGAGCGATGAAGAGCCCGAGTATGCGGACGGGTAGGAGGAGGCCGAGTTCGAGCCGGGTGAGCAGCCCGCAAGCTGCTAGATGAGGGAGCCGCCATTTGACACGACGCTGCGGTTCACAGCTGGTTTTGTCATCCAAATGCTGTGTGTACGTGGCTTCCAGCTAGGATCCGTCCTGCAGTGTCTCGATCAGCTCTGTCAGAGGTCCACCCAACATAGACATTGTAACACAGAGTGGACACAGGAGGATGCTCGACATTGGTCGGTAATAACATCGTGTTGACATCCTAATCACGACAGAAGGAACTCAATGTCCATCTCGCCGCCACCGCCCGAGCTCCGGTCCGACGACTTGTTGTGCTCCGAGCCTGTAGCTTGCCGCTCTTCCGCCTCGATCGCCTTGGCGGGCCGCTTCTCCTCGTGCCGAGCGTAGTCGACCTCGCCGAGCACGTGCTCTTTAAGCAGCGCGCAGTCGAGCACCTTGGCCACGTCGTCCAGGCTGCCGAGCACGTCCTTGAGCGCGCTGACAAAGTCGGGCACGATCTGTTGGCTTACCAGCCGGCCGCGCTCGTCGAAGAAGTAGTGCGACGTGTAGTGCATGTGCACGAGGCGGCCGACGAGCCGCTGGGCGAGCGCCGGCTGCTCGCTCATCAGTCTCGGGAAGACGCTCTCGAGCGTCCGCCGCGAGTACCGGATGTGCAACACGCCCTTGGCCACCACGGTCGCGCGGTCGTCCATCACCTGCACCTCCATGCTCACCGGATCGAGCTTGATGAACGAGTGCACGACCGAGTAGCGGCGCCACTGGTCCACCATGGGCGTCACGCCCACGAACTCGTCGAACTCGACGTCCGGCACCGCCCACTGTGACAGGAACGCCTCCTGTCTGGACGTGTCGAGCGGCACACCCGCTGTCGTGCCGTTCGGATTCGACTCCGGGTCCAGCGCGCCGTAGCGGAACAGCGCAAAGTACTCGCGCACGAAGCGCAGCGCCGAGTCGCCGGTCGAAGAAGTCACGAGCCGCGTCTCAGACTGCAGCTGTGGCACGGCCAAGGCGAGCCCTGCGGCCTCGCTCGTCCTCGCGACCGACACGCACAGGTCTCGGTGGAGGTTGAAGAGCGCCTGCTGCTGACCCGAGCGCTTGAGCGTCTGGATGCGCAGGATTTGCTGCCGCAGCAGCTCGATCTCGGTGCGCGCCTGCACCTCGCGGTCCTGCAGCCGCTTGCGGAACCGGCGTCCGCGCTCCGTGCTGCTGGCAGCCGTCGACGAGGACGAAGCGGTAGAGGACGCGGCGGTCAGGGGCTGAGTCGCTACTGTCGCCTTCTTCTTCTTCTGCGGCTGTTTCCTGACTGACACGTGCGGTTTCCACCCGGGGCGAGCGACCGTCAGCGTTCCGGGCAAGGGCGACGCCACTGCATTCAGCGGCGAGATCTCCGGAGCGAACGCCGCCAGTGTGGCACCCGCGGCGCTCCCCTCAAAGCTAAAGCGGTTAAAGGCGCTGCCGGCGGGGGACACGAACGCTGTAGGCGCGCCGACATCGATCGGAGCTGGCTGCCTTGGCGAACGCTCCGGCCACCACGACTCGTCGCTAGCGGTCGCTGCTGGCTGCGCTTCTACTGTAAATCCAAGGGCTGAGGCTGCGGTTGGCGGCTGCGCCGGGGTGCCAGGCCGCCAGGGCCGCACGTTGCCGGCGGCGTCGACGCGCCACATGGTCTGCGGTCGATGCATTTTAGTAGGGCGGCGAGTCCTGCGGGTTGGCTGTCCAATTCGGGAATGGCATGTTGTTGGCAACGAGGGGGCGGCGGTGGCGCAGGAAGTACCGTACCGTACATTTTACACGGCGCCAAGCGCTGACGCAGAATAAACACGCGACGCCGAGTGGTTTATCTTGGGATTTGTAAGGGCAGCACCTTTTCTGCCGCCATCGAGCTGTGGTTTGACAAACGAAGGCCCCCATCTCTCCTGCATGATTAAATTAACTATCAGATTGCTGTGAGTACGTGTTTGTGCAGGCTCTGGTTCCTTGATTGTCGCTCTATCCGTCCTCTGCTGTAACCATCATGTATTGTAACAAATCGAATGCACAAGAAAACACGTCGCCGCATAAACGCGCGCGATCTGCTAATTTAAACGCGTCCCTCAGCCAATCACATCACGCCGAAGGCATGAGAAACGGGTCGTTTGCAATGGCTCCAGACGACAGCAGCCAAAAGATCGCGTCCGCGCTCCGCCTCCGTTGTGTTGAGCGTAGTGGCACAGCCAGCCCATGCGTGAGACGGCAAGGTGGCCAAGCAAGGGTCAAAGGCTCGGCATGCACTTGCCTGACCGCGTTGTTCATTGTGCGCCACCGGTAGTCCCGAGCCCGATGATTTGTCGATCCGGATGCGATTGCAAGCGAAATCGCGCACGTGGCTTTGACTGAAACGCTTGCGTGTCTTTGCGCTACGCATTGCGATCTTCTTTTCGACGCGTGACGTGCGTCGCGTTGAAAAGATCGGCATCCTGTCACTAACTCGAGATCCACAGCGGACGAGTGGCCGCCAGACGAGCGAGCCCGAGCTCTCACGGCGAACGAAGACCACCGGGAGTGGCTCGCGCCATGCATGGTTCCTGCACGAGTCTCGACGGCTTCCGGCCCGTGACCTTGGTCTCGGTCGTCGACCAGAGACAAAGCCCGGCCGCCTCCAAGTCGGACCATCCCGGTCTCGGTGCTCGTCCGAGTGCGTCTCTGCATGTCGTGGATGGTTGCGCTGCTCGCTCGAGAAGGAACGCGTATTCTGTGGCCAGGCGTCGGCAAGTAGGTCCAAAGAGAGCCAAGCAGCAGCCCGGCGCCGCGGCCAAGAGGTGATGGCGGACGTGCTAGCGGTAGACAACGGTAGAATCCTCCATGGTGAGCTCGGTGACGAGTCCCCGCGGTCAATCGCGGCCGATGACCAAGCTCGTCCTCGCCGGTCTCGGGAGCGTCCTACCGAGCACCTAAACGCGCAGCATGAGCATGAGAAGGACAAGCTGTGCACCTGGGGGCGGGCAAAGACACACAATCTCCTGGGGTCGGAGCACTTCGAGCCACGGCTGGACCTGCCAATCACGAGCTTAGCAGGACTTCATGGTCACCAGCAGCGACAACAGCATGACCGTGCGTGCCTCAACCCGCCAAGCCTACCGCGTTCACGACGAGCGTGATCACTGCCGTGTTGCTGGTAAGTCCTCGTTAACATGCTGAATCCGAGTCGAGATTCCTCGGATGTGTCCATTGTTTTCATGCAGATCCGCGCGGCATTCGACAAGTGGACGAGAGCAGCAGCACGCGCCGCGAGATCGAGCAATATGACGCTCGAACGCGTCCGTGGACTCGTGGAGCGTCGCTGAGTGGCTGGTCGGACGCGTCAGACGACAGCCACACCGTATAGTGCAGCGTGCGAACCTCGTCCACGGCCCCGACCCCGCGACCGAGTCTGTTCGTGCATGCGGCGAGCTTGTCCACCCCTGTCTAGTGAGCGCGTTCAGAGGTCTTTCTTGGCGAGATGCACTGATGCTCTTGGCGATGGCGAAGAAGCTGCCCGCCACAAGCGACCGTTCGCGGGCGTTTGTCATGACCACGTACAGTGCGTCGGTGGCGTTCTTGACCGTGTGTGCGCACGGCAGCTTGGCAGCTCGGCAGCCCGCTCAGGTCGCCAACGGCGCGTTCTCGGGTATATCGTGGCACAAGCTGAAGTAACTCTTGCTCCTTTGGCTGTGTAGATCTTGGGCCACGGCCAGCCAAGAGAACGAGGACGTTCGAGGCATGCCACTGCTTCAAAAGACGCAAGCGTACTCGTCCAGGGTCCAGGCGTGTCTGCGCGAACGGTTCGGTGCTCGTACGCCGGCGTCTCGCAAGCTGCGAGATCGGGTCTTGTGCGGGCCGGCTGGGTGTGGATGCCTGTGCGATCGTCGCGCTCGACCGCGGGCATTTCGTCAGGCGGGTTGAACACCAAGCACTCTGCCTCGACGGCAGACAGGCTATCGCCTTGATTCTAGTGTGGTAAGCACCATGGGTCATTCACCCTGCCTTGGTCGTCGAGAAGAATTGCCTTGGCCCTGGACAAATGCCACAGTGAATCCAAGTTGAATGGAGCTCGTGGATCTTTCAAATTTAGCCTAATCACCCAAGTAGGGAAGTTTGGTGGCTTGACCTCAAGTCGGTCGCAGGCCGGTATTGCTTGTAACAGCTACCTTAGGCCTCCTCAGTGGCTCACGCTGACCACAACTGTCTCCGGCGAGACAACATGGCCGATGTCCTGTGATGCGGGAACTCGTGCATCTTGATCCGCTCGGTGTATACCGGCCGGACACCTTCTGGTGTGTATACGACTGCGGGTATAGATTATGTATAGTTGTTGCAGTTGCGGTGCAAGTGGTGCGCCGCCTGGTATATGAGTCTCCGGCTCGCCCAAGGGGGCTGCCGAGGTAACTGGCTCTCCCTCTGGTGCTGAGGGCGGTTGAGGCACGAAGGGCGAGCGATCAATCAACCAGTTTGGAACTTGCGCTGTGCTGCGCATCCGTGGAGACGGATCACATCTTCTTGACGTGGAAGGCGCTACGCTTGAACCGCCGGTACGTGTCCAGGCCGATGAACCTCGAGTCCGAGAAGGCCCCGTTGACGCCGCTGGTGAATGTCGACGAGCGGTACGCCGCTTACATCCGCTAACTCGTCCTTGGTCAAGCCAAAGGCGCTACGGCCATACTTGCCATTTATAGTTCAAGTTGCCACAAGCATCAACAACGGACGCCTGAAGCGTCAAGGTGGCTACCGACTGACCTTCGTGGAGCCGCAGTCCGTGTCGTAGAAGTTGTCGGGTTGGGCGGTCAGTCGCTGAGTGGTGACGCTGGTTGGATCAAGAGGCTGACTGACGATTGGGGCTGCTGCTGTTGCTGCTGTCGTCGCAGGCCGTGCGCGCCTTCTCTCGCTGTCGATGCACCTGGTGTACCTTGCGCGGCTTGTCCAAGACGCAGTATTTCTCCAGCATATTTTATTTGTCTGCCTCGTCATTTCGTTCGTGTATCGACGGAGGCAGCGCTAGAACACTCGAGGTCTCGAGCCGTCAAGGCTCCAAGCGGAAACTGGCGGACAGCGTAACCTGCCACCGATTGCATTTGACAGGTTCCGGCGGTGGCTTGGGCATCTCGAGGCGTCCTTGAAGTGTTCCCGGACGAATTCCCGACTGAGCTGCGGTCTCCAACCGTTCGCATCAACGCACTCGCCGCTGCATGGTCACGTGCGGCTTCGCTGACTACACCTCCGCAACCACGGCGAGACTCCACGTAGGGCGGCGAAACAGCGAATGCAGCTTCGTGAACCTGTTCGTTCTTTTACGATGGACCCTCGGCACCAATCACGCATAACGGCTGCGCTGACATCCGTCGCGGCGCGGGACATCGCACGGCCCATCCGGGATCGATATGAGTCGGAGCCTTGGATGCAGGTCTGAACTCGACCATGCACGACTTGACGCTGCCGCATCGGTGGAGGTCGTATGGATAATCGAGCAGTATGGCGACGGCGGCGACACACCTGTCCAAGTGATGGAGGTGCCATTCGACGCGACGCAGCCAACAAACGAAGAAGCCGCCAGAACAGTCTTCGTGTTCGTCGAGCCATCGCGATGGGGCTGCTTTCTCTGCCTCCAGGTCATCATGCAGCCTGCCGGGTCCTTCAGCAACTTGGTGGCGCACTTGCGACTTCCGTCGTCTCATCTAGCAAACTACATGGAGGTGTATATGAGGCGCCGATCCACCAAACTCAATGTAGTCTCCGTTTAAGTCGCTGGTGGACTACGCGTTATAATCTACCTGTTCTATAACGGGTCATTGGTCGCTACTAGCTTGTCGGGTGAGCGTCGCGCTGTCGCCACTCGCTCTCGTGCCCTCGCCACTTGAACCCGCCTCGAACAACAACACCAATCGGCCTCAGGAAGAACGTCCACTCCCTTGCGCTGGGACCCCAGGCCCCTATTTACTCACTCACTACTCACTCCCTGCTGTCCGCTGCTCTTACTTCTCGCTGCCGGACTCACGCTATACGCCGCAAATCCACAACTAACCGCCGTCCTTCTTGCTCGTTCGCCGCCGCGCTGTCCCGCTGACAGCCTCCCTTGTTCGCCTTGGGCCGCGTCTCGCCCTTGGTCCGCCACCCTTGGTCGCCTTGGCGCTGGCGCTTCTCTAGGACACGCCTGTCCGCCCGTCCACTACTACCCGCGCAACCCGGTACGTCTCCCTCGTTCCTTCTTCCTTCTTCGAGCTCGCTAACCACACGCACGAACTACCTCAGCCCCTCGGTCGACCCTAACCGGCTATCGGCGCTCCCGTCCTCCGCACCCCGGACCTAGTCCTCAGCAGGCGCCTCTACGGGGACGCCTCTCGCCGCCCGGTGGCCGCCGCTCAGCCTTGGTCGCCGCCGCCACCTGGCCGGTCACTCGCTCTCGCTCTTGGTCGGCTCGGCCGGTGCCTCGCCGCCACGTCCTCGTTCGCCCACCGCTTGCTCGACCGCCTCGACAAGACGGACCAGAAGGTGAACTGGCACCAGGCAGCAGCCGCGAAGGCGCTCGTCCTCGTGCACTTGATCGCCGGCCGCTCGGCGACCACCCGTGGGTCCCGGCGCCAGCCGTCCCGCTCTTTCGTCGTCCTCCTCCCTTCGACGCACGCCAGCCCTGGTCCTCGTGCTCGAACCCGGCTGCGCGTCGCCCGTCCTTTCTCCCTGGCGCAATGCCGGCTGCTCGATGCTCGCCAGCATCCCTCGCAGACGAGCCACCTCGTCCTCGATCGTTCTCTCGGTCTCGCTGGCGTCGGTCGCCGCCTCCTGGTGGCCTGGTCCTGGTCGCGCCTGGGCTGCAGCGGGCAGCCCGGCTGCGTCAAGCGCCGCCAGCAGCCTTGCGGCCTCGCCTCTAAACGTCCTCCCGCCGCCGAAGTCGTCCTCCTCACGGCACGGCCGGGCGACGACTGACGACACCTTCTTACAGGGTGCAGGTCAAGATGCTCGAGGAGGCGCTGGGCCCGGACCGGCTCACCGGTGTGAGCAACGGCCGCGGCATGCTCAACTCGTACCCGGTCAAGCTGCCGTCTGCCTAGACCAACGCCGGCTGGAGCACGAGCGAGAAGCAGCAGTGCCTGTACCACTAGCAACATCAACAGCAGCAGCAGCAGCAGCAGCACACGTCGTGAATGTCGGCTCTGTGCGGCCACCAGTCGACCAGCTAGACCTGCAGCCCCGCGAGAAAAGGCAGCTTCCGACGCGTGTAGGACGTGGGCGTAGGCATTGATTCGCCACAGCCGGTGTTCCAGACCAGCGCATAGGCCGAACAAGTCGCCCAGGCAGCTCAATCCGCGCCGGCGTTCACCGCGGACGGCAGCGGCAAGGCGCAGTTGCGGCCACTCTTGGACACGTTCACCAACATTTCGTTCGTCGAGTCCAACTGCGAGGACTCAGATGTGGACAGCGACGACGATCTGGACGCACGACAGCAGCGACGTCGGCAGGAGCAGCAGCAGCATCACACAACAGTCGACGGACCTGCCCGCGTTCCACGACACCGAAGCGGACGCTAAGGACGAGTTGGCGGACGAGGTGGACGACGACAACGCCGAGGACGAGGAGCAGAGGTCAACGTGCTCGTGCGCCTGGCCACGCGATGGTGGACTAGGGCAGCTTAGCACTGCCGCGCCGAACCAGTTTGTGGTGTGATCGGCCAGCAGCTGACGCTGCAGCAGGCGCTAGGAGACCTTCTGCTTGAGCATCGGCCACATGGGCTTACTCACCCTTTTGTTGGACCTTTCACGTGCTCGCGCGAGAGCAGCGCCATTTTGGCCATACGGTCGTCCAGCAGCGGCTTGCCGCGGTCCGTCTTGCGCAGAACGCGCACGAGCGTCGGCTGGATGGTCGCGATGCTGCGATACACCGTTCGAGTTGTCGACCTAGGATATTAATACTCAGACCGCGTGCTTGCGCAGGTACCGCTGGATGATGCGGGTGCTGTCAAAGTTCTCTGCCGGATCGATTGTCAAGTGCCCGCACACGCACAGTGAACCGCTCGGACATGCTCGACTTCGTTGTTGAAGTCCATGCGGTCTGAGTTGAGCCGCACGCCCTCGACCACGGCTGATGGACTGCCGCCGCGTCTCGAAAACATATTCAGCACGCGGTCCTGCTTGTCCAGCACCACAAGTCCGCCAGCAGCGTGTATCCGCGCAGCACCTTGCGCTTGTGCAGCCAGCCGCCCGATCAACGTATGGGCGGTCGCCGTCGCGATGAGTATCAACGCTGGAGCCGCTCGTTTCGCTCGGCATGGCCAGCGCTGCCACTTCGGCCTCCGACAGCGCGCCGCCTGCTTGATACGTCGACACGAACGCGCGCTCGGGGGTGATTCCTTTAGGCGTGAAGGGGCACGCTGCAGCACATGGCACACCGAGTCGGTCAGCAGCACGGTCATGAGCCGCAACCCCGCGGATGCCCAAGTGTTGAAAATTGGCAGCGTCACTCCGACGGCTTCACGCCCCTTAGTTGTCGAATAATCTTTAGATTCTACATCGCAATTGCGGTAATCGGTCGAGCGAGTATCCAATGCGTTGTTGAGATCGAGTGCGATTGCTGTTGTTGTTGTTGTGACTGCACTCGTCAGTCATCACAGTGCGTCGGACCCCAGCATTGCGGCGATGTGTGTCACGGAGAAGCGTGGGGGGTCGGGGCATGTGTCCAACTAAATGGGGGCTTCCGATTGGACGTACCCGCCTAGTCTTTACTTTTGATTAGTCGAAAGCCACGAACTGTTTCATGATTGGTCTGTTTTCAGAGCAACTGGGTACATCGAGTCGGACCGACTTGGTGCCTTTGTGCGCGTTCTACTCGTGCTCTAGGCATATGATAACGTGGGGGAAACGATTTACACCATCAGGGCACATAGTACGAGGCGTTAAATGTGCAGGAAGAACGATAACCTCCCTTGAATTCACTTTCCGATCCTCCGCCAATTACCCACTTCTAATCCCTTCCGCCCATGTCGTTCTGTGATTGGATAATTATGGGGTGTGCAACCAGGTAAATGCGGTCAGTCCAGGGGAGTCGACTCGGCGCACTTGGCGCGCAGTATCGCAAGATGCAAGCATCTCTGGAGGCAAGTAAAGGCAGATTCATGATCAGGGAGAAGTAACAGTGAGACTGAGTGTGCACTGGTAACAATAGAACTCACATTCTCCGCCATCTTCACACTCCAGTACTTTTCCACTCCAGTGTCCAAGCGTCTGAAGATTCGTTTCGTTTTTGACAAAACGACGTTATTAAAGTGATTCACATCTTTTTGTTTCGATAGCGGTCACAATTTCATAATTGTGGCCGACCCAGCAGCAGATTGCGCACAACCGCCGCCGCACCTGTGTGCAACTTCTCAGCTCTGGATCAGCTGTCAATCAAGATGTTTCTCACCCGCCGCAGTCGTTCGAGGCGTTGGCGTCGCGCAGTGACGGCATGTGGAGGCGTGAGCAAGCTGCGAGCTGCCAGCTGTGTTGTAATTGGCGGTGCAGCAGCGCATTCGGGACGTGGCACCCATGCAGGGACGCGGCGTCCAAGTGGCGGCCTGTGGGCCAGGGGACCGACTGACTGGCACTCAGTATGCGGCCAGCAGTCCTAGCAGTAGGATGCGCCAGTTGGCGGGGCAGTTCGTGTTTTGCAGTGTCAAGTGTAAGGGTGAACAAGGCGTGACTTGGAAGGCGGTGTGCTCTGCTTCGTGGTCATCACTTTGTGCTCGTGCTCTTCGTGGCTCTGTGCTTCTGCACGGAAGGACCTGGACCGGGACTCCCAACAAGCTGCTAGTCGCGGAGGATGAACGCGCTCTCGATGCGCAACTGGGCTCCAAGATCGTGGAGCACGGCGCTTGAACTGAGGAGCGAGTGGTCACCTGGTGGCGAAGCGTCAAACGTGTTGGCAGTCGTCGAGGTGGCGAGGGCTTCGAGTGTCGATATGTCGCCACAAGCAACCGAGGCAGGCATACTGACAGGCAAACATACATCTGAGCTGAACCAGCGAGCTACATCTTTGTGCAGCTTTAGTGACCACAGGTGCTTCAGCGTCCACAGGTCACTATTGCTGCAGTATCCAGTACAACGATCAAAATGGCTGGAGTGTCCAGTACAATGACTCACCACGTCACGCAATAGCAATAAGTGACGTGGTAGTGCATTTTTCACTAGTTGTGGGCAAATCGGGATTTAAAACTAAGTTATATCGCTTGTTTATGTTCCGAAACACTAATATAGTCTTTTCCGCTCCTCCTCAGCAAATCAGTGAATTGCTCTATGGAACTCAGAATTGCCCCGTTTGAAACGGTATATCCGAGTTCTAACTGCAAGTACGAGCTTATATCGGAGATACTGAACATAAACTCGGGATTTAGCTGGGGAACCCAATCCACAATGGCACACTCTTACGATCTGTAAGTCTATCTTATACCTAAAGCTAGGTTTTAGCATAAATCCGACACGTATTTTGAACACTACAATTCAGGACAAGACAACTGCAAAGAGCAATCAGTCGTACTGCAATATATATTCATCATTTGCACTACGATTGGCCTAATGCGAGATCTAATTTTATGGACACGAGCAAAACGATAGCCGTCTGTCATGACGCGTCGATGTTCTGAACAATTTGATTTTACTTTCCCCCACAGGCTAAACGTATTGAGATTGAAGCCGTTTGTCAACTGCAATGAATTTGGCCAATATCGGATACGCCGCCAAAAACGTAAGCTCCGGGCGGACGCTATATTCAATGGTTCTCACGTCGTCCACACCTCTGTATCTTGTGATAACATCGGTGGCATTTTGCCAGCGGTAGCTTATGCCGTCGTGGAGATCCATGCGCTCAAAGACAG
>JAADXY010000840.1:0-13506 GCA_023338065.1 Phytopythium montanum
GCGTAGTGGTGGTTGGGGTGGTTGGGGTGGTTGAGGTGGGGGTAGAAGGGGGAGGGAGAAAATGAAGGCTGCCTGCTGGTACGTACTCGTTCGATTGGCTCGGTGCTCGAGCGTACTCGACCGTCGATGATACTGACGTCGGTGTTGTCGCTCTGTCTGTCTCTGTCTCTGGCGTTGTCGGTGATGCAGGTGCGCCTCGACGGTGGTCCGACGTGCGGCTCGATGGGAGTCGACGTCGATGTCAGCCGCGAGGTCGCCGGGCAGCCGCCGAGGGAGCGCCGGCGTGTCCTATGTGCGGCACGAGAGCGCAGTGCGCCTCGGTCGCCGGACGGCCGGACAGCATCCCTCGGCTGGGCGTCCAAGGGCTGCCTGCTGGTACGTGCGCGTTTTGCTCGCTCTAACTAACGTATGGCTATCTCTGTGGCACAGATGCGCATCAGTTCCGCATGACCGGCGTCGGAGACAGTCTCGCCGGCGTGGACGAGCTCGTCGAGGTCAGTTCTCGCGCGTCGAGACGTTGCAGTAGCTAGTTACTGACGTTTTGGGTCCGTGTTGGTGTGGCATGTGGTCTCGCTAAAGCAGCGTCGAGAGCGGCCAAGACGCCGCAAGGTGGTCCGCCGGCCTCGGGAGCTGTCCGACAGCGACAATCGCTCATCGCTGTCGTCGTGGAGCGGTCCAGAGGCGTCGCGGCCGACCCGTTGGCGCACAAGTCACGTCTGGTGGCTGCTTGCTGCGGTCCGACGGCGTCCAAGTCCGGCCCGCAGGCGTCGACAAACGCCTCGAGGTGAGTTCTTTTGCGTAGATAGGATGCGGCGGCTAGTGACTGACGTCGGGTCCGTGTTGGTGTGGCATGTGGTCTCGCTAAAGCAGCGTCGAGAGCGGCCAAGACGCCGTAAGGTGGTCCGCCGGCCTCGGGAGCTATCAAGTGGAGACTCATGATATCCATGACTGGCTCAAGTTGGTGAATCACGAGCTCGACTCCAACGAAGAGCAGGGTGCGTTTTGGTGAGGTTAGCCGGACGATATTCGAGATCAGGCGAGTGGCTTCACGACGCAACTGTGACGCGGTCGAACATACTGTGGGCTTCCCCACGAGAATGTCCCCGTATAGCAGCCCGTTCAACGTGATCAACAACAGCAGCGCAAGCTGACCAAACAAGGTCGAGAGCGTTTGGCGTCATCCAAGAGCAGTCAACTTGTGCCATGCCAGTCTCGTGCAGTCCAAGTGCTCCTGCCGTTGTCTAAGATGGACAAAGCCGCCATCACGACCAGCCAAACGCTCGTCATAAGCAGCAAAAGCCGCGTGCGTGACCGACTCGAGACCGTCCAATTACGAGAGCAGCCAAGCGGCTCGCGGACAAGAGACGACGTCCAAAACAGCCCAGCGGCTTCAAATGTGTCTAGACCGCGTCCAAGAGAGGGATGGCAGCTTCAAAAGGCGCCCGATGCATTTGAGTGCCTAGACTCGTTCTGAGTTCGAGAACGGCTGTCACGCTGAAGCGATTCGCTCGCTGTTCGAGCGGCCCAGTGCCTAAAACCTGCTTGGTCGCTCCATCACGCGAAGCAGTCACAGTTCGAGAGGAGATGCCCGACAAAGAGCGAATCCGGCGTTGTTCTATGACAACGCGACGCTGTCCGAGTTTCACACTCACCTTTTCCAAGACACATTAGGTCGCTCGACTCAGCACCTCGGACTGGAAGGATCGCAGCATGAAGTGAACTTCGACCGCCGTTGGCCGCTCGCTTGGGTCCTGCGCCATGCACCTGTTCGCCAGCAACCGGATCTCGGCGGGGCACTTGGCGTCGAAGCTCGGGCGGAGATTGCCCGTCATGACCATCTCAAGCAGCGCAAAGTCGCACATCTTGGCACCACCAGTCTGTGAGCTACTGACACGGACATTGTCGTACGGGATGGCGTGTGTGTCGAGCTCAGACAGCAACACACCGAAGCTGAAGATGTCAGCGGACGGACCGTAGTCCAAGATGCCGGCGAGAACCTCGGGAGCGATCCACCGACCGGTTCCGACCGCCTCCGTCATGGTCGCCTGCTCCGACTGGTTGCGCGCGGTGCCGAAGTCCGTGAGCTTGGCTGTCGTCTCGCCGCCCACAGCGGTCAGCAACACGTTCCTCGACTTGATATCGCGGTGCACGACCGGCAGAACGAACGAGTGCACGTACACCAGCGCAGCGGCCACGTCAAGAGCCACTTGGAGCTTTGGCGAGTTCCAGACGCCTTCGCGGGACGCTGCAGTCGCCACAAGATGCTCACGCAGATCGCCCAGCTCCATGTACTCGAAGATCGCCTGCACGTCGTGGTGGTACTTCCATGCGGCGCCGACGAAGCGCACGATGTTGGGGTGTTCCAGCGTCGAGACGAGCTTGATCTCCTTGACGAACGCGAACAATCGGCTGCGCTCCTCCTTGCGGTTCATGTCGACGGCTCGGATTAACCGCTTGGAAGCGAGTAGCTCTCTATGCTGGTACTTGACGAGCCAAACGACTCCGCTGGCACCTCGACCGATCTCTCGGACGTCGCGGATGTCTTCGCCGTTGATGCGAAGGAAGCACAGCTCATTGTCTCTCCACAGCCCGCGACCTCTCTTTTGAGGCACCGAGTCAAGCAGGGCCACGCTCGACATGGTGGAGATCAGTTTATCGCCGTCTTTGCCGTCACTGCGGCGTTGCCGACGCCAGACGAACGCTCCGACCAGCGCGGCGATCAGCACGGTACCTCCACAAGCCAGACCAACGATCAGGCCGGCGCGAGTGCCGCCGCTCATCCCGCTGGACGATGTGAAGGCAGTTGAATCGTTCACGCTTGGCGTTGGTGTCGGTGCCAACGTCACCGTCGGAGCTGGAGTCGGTTCTGCTTCGTTTGCGGCCGTTCTGCTGATGCAGAGCGCCAGGTCCGAGCGGAGCTGGCGGACGTCAAGATCTCCGCAGCTTGTGGTCACAAAGTCCGCGTCCGTGATGTCCAGCGTGAGGTTGGCGAGGAAGTCGGCTTGCTCGTCAGTGACTGTCCGGTTGCTCAGCGGGTTACCAGCCAGCGATCTGTCCGCATGAACCAACGTGTGAGCACGATCACGGGTGCTAGTAGCCCGAGGAGGAGGCGTACAGCGTTTGGAGACTCGGCAAGTCGTAGATGCCGGCAGGGATCGACGTCAGCGAGTTGTTCGCCAGGTTCCTGACGCACCATGAAGCAATAAGAATGAGGTTAGTACGTAGCTCCTCGAATCAGTTCCGACTAAGACAGAAGAGCTCACAGATGGAACAGGGCAGGCAGCTGCGCGTTGAATGTCGACACGCTGTTACCGCTCAGGTCTCTGAAGGCAAACACGCGAACACGGAGACGAATCAGTCCATTGTGAGCACGATTCAGCCAAGTAGTGACCAACGTACAGCTCTGTCAATGTGCTGCTGCTCGTGTTGGCATTGATGCCGACGATGTCGTTGTTCATGAGCTCCCTGCGATAACCGGCATGTCACAGCGTTAGCCCCCTCATATCATGCAGGTCCTGCTGTCCATGCTCGTCTCACAGCTGCTCGAGGATCGGGAACGAGCTGGCCAAGTCCACGTCAAAGGCGGTGATGGCGTCATTCTGGAGCGTCAAGCGGGTGACCGTCGGAGGCAGCATGGTTGGTAGCGTGGCGATATACGAATCGAGGTCGATGCGGTAGAGCAAGACCCACGTCAACTGGGTCTCGAGCGCCAGCAGGTCGGACGCCAGCTCGACTTGCACAGCGCTACCGCGCTTTCCATCTTTGAGCCGCGACGCACCGCGCAGTAATCTGCAGCCAAACAGGAGCGAGCAGTCGGTATGTTGTAGGCATTCAAAGACAAGACCAGGCAGGATAGAGAGGCTTACAGCGCATGGTTCGTGTCGTCTGGGAGGCTGATGGTCCCGATCGACGAGACGCTGTTGTTGTACGGGATATGGTAATTGAACTCCCGTGCGGCGTTGTAGACGCTAGGGAAGCACTGGACCTGGCAGCCATCGCTATCCTCGCCTTGGCAGTCCGAGCAGTCAGCGCTGGAGTCGTACACGACGCACGGGATGTCGTCGCCGCACAGCCCGCCGCACTCCCACGTCAACTGCTGCATCGTCGCCATGCACTCGGCCTGTACGCCAGACGACCAGCTCGCCGCCGCAGTCACTGCCAAGCTCACGACCACAGCTCTCATCTCTGGTGTGGCGGTCGGATCGTGCTACGCTCAGAGGTGAATGAATGGATTGTGGCGCCATGTCGACCGCAGAGGCGGCGCAGGACGCCCCAACACCCACATGTAGCATCGCAGCAGCCGACAGACGCCCTGCCAAGATATCAGTGCCAGTGCGGACTGCGTCGTGGCGTCGTCGCGACGGTCGTGGGCTGGGGAATGGCATCAGCGCATCGGTCGTAGCTGCTGGCGCGATCACCGGCGAAACTGGAAGTCGCGGAATGAATATTTGCCAAAAGCAATTGTTATGTTAGTAGACTATATAGAATATTTGATATAGAATGAATTGGTACACTGAAGTAAGTGAAGCCAGAGTGCACTTCAACGCGTTCCAGTCAGTCGCCACGCAAATGTATTGTGAATGCGTGAGCACTTATGAATCCAGCCGATAGCTGCTCGTGCTGCGCCAATGCTCGTCATCACCGCCAGCTCATTTGAAGGGGGAGCGCTGCTGCTGCTGTTGCGACCGCGGCGCCTTCTTGAGCGTGCTGGACGCCGTCTCCCGCCTCGACCGACCGCCCAATGGCACTGACGAGCTCAGTCCTGGCGTTGACTGCGATCTCAAAGGCGATACCGACGCAACTGGACCTGCCGCGCGTACGACTTCGGACTTCCCGCGCTTGGCAGCTGCACTGATAGACCTGCGGGTACTGGAGGAGACGGCTCCCGGCTTGCCAATGCTGAGCCGAGGGCGGCTCTTGCGCATGCTGCTGCTGGTACCGGCCTTGTAGGTACGTATGCTGCTACCGCGGTGCTGGTGGCCCTTGGGAGTCGACAGAGACGCTCGCCGTGGCTTGGACTCGTCGGCGCCGTCGATCAAGTCCATTTGCGACTTCCCAAGTGGCGACAAGCTACTTCCTTGACCACTCACCGAGTCAATCCCCAGTACAAGAGCGACGGAAGACGACGGCTTGATGGTCGATAACGGGGATCGAGTGGGTGACTGCGGCGGCGATGACAGTGATCGCGTCGGAGACAGCAGCGGAGACGTGACGGGTGCGAACGAGAGCTGATGCTGGTGCTGTTGGTGCTGGATTGCAAGCAGCAGGTCTTCTAGCGCAGCTTTGCCTCCGAACCGCCGCGTCATTGCATCCAGCTCCGCTTGCCAGCTCGATGGCGAGCCACCAGACTGCTCCGTTGCTGTCGTCGAGCGTCGACTGTCCATCTCGCGCATGTCTTGTGACGAGAACGGCAACGATGTCGCCGATAAACTGGCGCCGTTGCCTGAAGGAGTAGAGGATGTCGGGGACAGTAGCAACGAGTTTTCGTCCTCAGCGCTGCTGTTCTGAGCTTGGTGAAGCGCAAGTCGGCTCATGAACGTCTCGAACGACCGATCACGCGTGCCGATCACATCCATGGCCGTCGGATGCTCGGCAATGCTGCTGCCTCCAGTTCCAGAACTCCAGCAACCGACAGCCAGACGTAGTTGTTCAAGGACTCGCAACGCCGCCGCGGCCTTGAGAGCCGCCGCCGACCCAACTGGAGCTCGGGAAGGCAGTGCTACCAGCACCAGCAGCTTTCCACCAGCTCGGAGCGTGTCTTGCAACAGTACCGTGAGCTTGGACCCGTGGAAGCGCACGAATGGAGCAGCATCGCCACCACTAGAGCTGGTACTGCGACTCGGAGAGTATCGCTCACGGTCCGACGCGAGCCGAACACCAGCGAGTGCAAGACACAGCGCACGGATGCTGCTAGTCGCTGCTACGCGCTGCCGCACGCGGTCTCTATTGACCGACGCAGTGTTGTCGTCGTCGTCTTCACCGTTGGGTGGAAGCGCAAGCTCCACCAACTGCAGCTTGGATCGGATTGTTGCGCCGGCATCGAGGGACACGAGTCGATCCTCGAGCGTAAGGCACACGGTGACGACAGTGTGTGTGAGCGAAGGTGTGAGAGCTCCGCGATCACCAGCGCCGTCCAGTGTCTCTCTGGCACCCTTGAGCACCAGCAGCGCCTCTTCCAACGCCTGCACTTCAACCACAATCATGTGGTTGGCTTGTTGTTGCTGGCTGTCGATCGAGGTCGCCACCGCGTCCGAGTCCAGCCCAAGCAAGTCATACACCGTCTCGTTGAACACCGCAAGTAGACTGAGCGATAGCCGAGCACGCCTCAACCCGGTCGTAGTCGTCAAAGCGCCTTCCAGTCGCCCAAACAGCTCGGTCAGCACCAGTTCAATCGCCGGGGCGGTCGTCGCCACTCCTCCAGCGCTCGACTCTCGGACTTTGGAAGCGGCAGGCTTGATGGCGATGTCACTAGCGCCAGCGACTGTGACCACACAGGCATTGCGGCCATCGAGAAGTGACTGGATCAGAGGTGACACGGACTCGTGAGTGCTCCAGGCTCGCGCTCGGTCCGAGTACAGGGTATCGCACTGCACGCGCCTCGAAATCTCCGTCGGACCCGTCGACGCTGGTGAATGCCTCGCTCTTGAAGTCTCATTGGCACTCGAAACCGGTCGTCGTAGCATCAGCAGCTCACCCGAGTGGAAGTTGGCGCGGATGAGCTGCTCCGTTGCTCCACTACTCGACGCAGCATACTCAACTGGCTGTTGAACAACTTGGGCGACAATCGCAGCGTCACGTCGAGCGCGCCAGAGCTGATCGTGTAGGTGTCGACGAGCTTGTTCGCTCTCGCTCAGCGCGCCACGAAGTGGTCCGTGCTCCGCATGAGCGACACGAGCGTACCGGTCCGCGTTGGCCACTAGCAGCGTCACTGGAGCGCGCAGGCTCGCTAAGAAGCGCTGACAGTCGGCTTGGAGCGCCAACATTGGAGCTCGCAGCTCCCTCATGAGCTGGACGCGCAAGGTCCGGACCTCAGACAGCGCTTCACTCGCTCGCACGTGGACACTGCGGCGGAGCACTAGATGACGTTGAAGTGCTGCGTTCTGCGACTGCAAGTGGTCGCGTGCGTGCGACCCGAACGCTTGGAAGGCCCGCGACTCGGCGCTCTTGGCGGCCACCGCTCCCTTGAGATGGTTTACTTGGTGCTGCAGACAGTCTCGCTCGTCCACGAGCTGCTCGCGCTGCCTTGCGAGGTCGTCACCACGAGCTAGAGCGGCCGAGATCTTGCCCGCGGTTTCCTCCCACTGCCGTTCGAGGTGCTCACTGCGAGCCTGAGCCTCCGTCCACTTCTCCATGAGCGTCGCGACATGTTCACCACGCGCGCCAACCTCTCGTGTCAGTCGCGCTGCGTCGTCACGCACAAGCTCGAGCTCTCGCTGTACCAGCGCCTTCTCTCGCTCCATCTCACCTCGAGAGCGCTCGCTGTCGGTGAGAGTTGATTGGAGCTCGGCATTGGAGGACTGGAGAGCGGACAGCTCGTCGTGCTGCATCGAGACACAGGCGCTGAGCTCGAGCACTTGCAGCGCGCGCTGATGAGCCTCGACTAGCGCTCTGTCCTTGGCTGCACGCGCTTCATGCAGCTCTCGGCACAGGATCGCGGCGGATGGAGACACCGCTCCGTTGACCGAGCTACCGTCTTCGTCATCTTCCTGGCTGTGTACACTAACTGCAGCTGCAGTCATCGCGTCAATGTCGGTCGTCGAGTGGCGGCGATTCCCGCGGTGGCTACCGCCACTGGCGACCGACGCGGCGGTCCGGAGCTCCAGCACCTCGCGCTGAAGCTGGTCGAGCTCGAGCATGAGCACGTGGTTGCGCTGCTCCACGTCGCTGCGGCGCTTGCGCTCGTCTTGAACCTGCGCCGTCAGGTCCAGCAGCAGTTGGCCGAGTGACGACGACGTCGCGACTGCTTCAGGCTGCGTCGAACCCGGAGAAGCTCTCGTGTCCGCTGCCACGTCGGCGCCATCGCCACGACCGGTGCTGCCGATCGTGAACGGCGGAGATTCGTCCAGCCCGTCCATTGATGGACCTGTTGACTATCGCTTTGGCCCTGTGGGGACGGAGGCAACAGTCTCCCAACGCGGTCGTTTCAGTCGATGAGAGCCCCGTGCGAAGGCGTGAAGGCTATTTCCGGCTGAGCCAACTTGGCAGACATCTGTAGGCTGGCTATCAACTTTGTAAGTGCTCTCCGATACCAAAGCGGAGCAGCATGTACACGAACCGCGCTCGAGCTGGGCGGGTCAGCAACCAAGAGCTGGAGGATCTACGTGCCAAGGTGAGTGAGAGACTGCCACCTTGGACTTGCGGGCTCGGTGTTAACCACTTGATCAGTTGGCGCAGGCGGCGGCGCATGATCCGCGAGTGCCGCTCTCGGACGAGAGACTGAAGCCTCGAGTGGCTGCGAACGCGCGACGAAGCAAGCCAATGACCAATGTCTACCGAGCGATCGCCAACTCGCAGCACGGAGACAACCAAGCCGAGCGGAGGACGCGGCCGAGCAAGAAGACGCTCGCGAGCATTGAGTTCGAAAAGCAGTTCATCACGTGCGACGCCACGGACGCCAAGCGAGCCGCGGCAGATTCCTCGACGGCTGGCAAAGCCATCAGCGCGGCAGCCAAGAGCCTGCTGCAGGACGAGTACGTGACGCGGCCGCGGGAAGTGAGCGTCATCCCGCAGAGTCTGGCGGCAGCACAGTCGGCGGCGGCCAGAAGCGAGGGACGTCCATCAGGCAAACGCATGCCAGCCGCTCCCGCCATCCAGCAAGTCTTCCTCTGCTAGGGAGGAATGCATCCCAATACAAGACACGAGCGTGTACTGTTGGGGAACCGCTCGTGTTGGCGATAGTGTAGGGGTGGTTGTGGTAGTGAGGGAGGACCCGCTTGGTTGTGGCACTCATTGGCTGGCCGACGACGGCGGCGGCACGTACTTCATGCGCGCGCGGGCGTCGAACTCGCCGCTCTGGGCCTGCAGCCGTGCCATCTCCTTGATCTCTCGCTGCCGCTCCTTCTTGCGCCGGTTCTCGCGCTGCCGCTTCGTCAGTCCGTCCACGAGCTTCTCGCCCTCTGGCGCATCACCCGCGCCAGCCGACGTTTTGGCCGGCTTGGCTCGTGACACGACGTGCCAGCCGTCATCCTCGTCGCCCTCGTCCGCGTCTCCAGCGTCACTGCCCCCGTCCTCTCCGTCCTGGTGACCTGGCGCGTCACTGACGATCAGATCGGTACCAACAGGCTGGGAGGAGGCACTTTGGCTCGGCTTGGACGCTTCAGACGGGTCATCCGCGCGGATCTTGGCCGCCTCGACGTGGAACTCGGTCTCTCCGTCCTCGTAGCGCAGATGGTACAGGTTCCCTCGACGCACCTGACGAGCAGCAGCATCGTTAGAAATCGGAAAGCGCTCCTTGGACGCTAGTACAAGCCACACACCTCTGTAACGACGGCCGGGAACCAGTCGGCGCCGCCCTGGAAGCACGCAAACACTCGCTGGCCCAGCTCGAAGCGCGGACCGGTAGGCGTGAGGCTGGCGGAGGCAGCAGCCTTGCCGCCCAGTGCCGCCGGCTTGAAGCGGCGCGTGGCCAGCACCTTGGACGCCGGCCGCGGGTCGTCACTGTCGCTGTCACTGTCATCCTCGTCGCTGACATTTCCAGCGCCGAGGGCGTCTGCCTCGGCCTTGGCGGGCGGTGCAGGCGCCTCTGTCTTGGTCTCCGCCGGTTTCGTGCTTTTCTTCTTGGGCTTCTTCTTGCTGCGCTTCTTGGCGCTGGAGCTCGGTGTGGGCGGCATTGGGACCGCCACCGATGCCGCCGCTGAGTGCTGCAGCCACTTCCAGGCCGCGAGTGAGAGCGCGAGCAGCAGGAGCGTCGCGAGCAGCCGCGCAGACGTCGAGAAGCCCTCGGCCATGGTGGCGCAAGATGATCCTTGGGGCGGCGATTCACAGTCAATACCAACGTCTTGTTCGAGAATGGTCAGCGAATTTTGACCAATCACAGTGTATAGAATGGTTCCTTTTTTGACGAATCACAGGTTACTCGATCCGATGGCGGATACCGGTCTGGATATCGGTATACTAATGTTAAACCGGTGCGATAGACTGTTTTGCGAAGTGCGTGGCATGTTGAAGCGACCCGAAAATGGGTTCGCTTTCATTTTTACTCGCTAGGTGCTGCTCAGTAGCGCGTGCCGGAAGCTCGCTCCTAGCTTGGGCAAATCGCGAGCTCCCCTTGTTGCACTGTCCGTGCGCTGCTTGACATGCACGGATCTGCTACGCGCCTTGAGGCGAGGCGCGGGTATCCGATCGAGATCTGCTCGTCAACTCACGATGAGCCTGCGTCAATGCTCCAGTCCACGCTCGTTGCGCACTGTACTGTACTTGACCGTCGAAAAATAACCGCGAAGCCAAAAGATCGCCGGCAGTTACGGCCTTCACACCATACTTCATGTCAGTCAAAGCATAAACGAAGATCCTTCTTCACTCGCGTATCTTTGCATAAGATACGGGCAGTGACTCGTCTGCACGAAAGAAAAGATCGCGTCGTTTGTCGACTGTGACGCGCCGATCGAGGTGTCCTTATACGTATCTTTCGTCTTGAAGGGGCGGCTCTCTTATCCTGCTAGACGCGATCCACACGATGGATCCACGCGCCGCGCTGTTCCGCGTTAAACACATGAGTAGGCGAGTGCTCAAGTGTCGATGTGGGGGGGACGTATCCATCGCCAAGAGACGCGGCTCTCAGCTGTGTGTGTATGTGTGTGTGTGTGTGTGTGTGGCTGTCATGACTTGTAAGCGGATTCGCCGCGTTGGCGCACGCACGCACGCAAATTTTGATGGCGACTGAAATCAGAGCTGAAACGGCGCTTCCGTCTCGTTTTTCTCTCTTAGTCCGAGTGACCAAGCAGCCATTGGATCGAGGGATAAGACGCGTTGCGATCTTCCAGCATCCCGTCTCGGATCCGAGTCGATTCGCTCACGCACCACAAGTCGGCATTGAACGGCAGGAAGACCACATCACTAGCAGTCGCGAGCCACTGGAGCTTGCAACCGATCACAGCGGCGCTACCTGTAGACGAGAGATGCACTCGGGGATCCGTCCGCGATCGCATCGATTGGATTGGCTGGAAGGCCGCCGAAAGCCGTTTCACCGGCCGCGCGCGCACGCGCTTCCAATTCCCGCGCCCGTCCGTCCGCTGCTTCCATCGGCATTGGCGCCTGCGATTTCTCTTCATACCCACCATGAGGTGTGAATGAAAATGCCGGCAAACCTACAGCAGCGGTCTCATGATCATGCCCTCCTCCTCCCGCGGAACATTAGCTTTAAATCGCAAAGAGAAGTGTGGAGCTAACAGTGGAGATGCGCGCGGCTTCCATCGGTGGGTGCGCACGACGGGAGTTGGGTGGCAGTGGCGACCAACCAGCGACGCGCATACCGAGATCAAGTCAATTGGCTAACCCCCGCCAGGATCTCGAAGCGGCCAATGCTTGCCACTTGCTGGCCGCACACACTGCAATACGCGCCGAAGTGCTCGCGTCGCCCCTCGACTTCCTCTTCCGGCCGCGCCGAAGACCATGGAGCGCGCGCCGTCGTGGCACACAGTAGACGTCTCCAGCACCGCCAACAACCCCAACAAGCAGCAGCAGTCCATGTTGTTCGCGATGTCCGATCCGTCTGTGACGCTGTCATCTCAAGACCCGCTGTCGACCACCAGACCCGGCGGCTGGACCCCTCGCGACGCACACCCCGCCGGCTTGAGCGCTCCGTACGCCTGGAACGACGACAGCGCTCCCTTCTCCTTCGCGCCGGCGCAAGACGACTACTTGTTCAACTCACGAGCTCTAAACCAGCCCAGCCACCAGCCCTTCGCTTCACGGCCAGCTCCGCCCATGCCGGACGCCTATGGCATGGGTTTGCTGCTGCACCACGGACTCCTAGCGGGCCATGGACCGATGGGCAACCCGATGGCCGTGTCGGCGTCTTCCTGCCGCTCGAGCCGCGCGCGGGAGATCGCGATCGGCCGCTGGACGAGCGAGGAGCACCGGTGGTTCCTCAAGGGCCTCGAGATGTTCCAGGGCCCCGCGTGGGGCGAGATCGCGCGCCTCATCGGCTCGCGCACGTCCACCCAGGTGCGCACGCACGCGCAGAAGTTCTTCACCAAGCTGGCGCGCCAGAACCAGACGCTGCCGCACTTTGAGGCGCAGATCCGCAAGGAACGCGACCGACTCGTGGCCCAGGGCATCGCCGTCGCCGGATCAGGCTCACGCTCTTCAGCCAGTCGTCCACCGCCGTCGCTGTTGTCCAGGACGAGCTTCAGCAGCGACGTAGGCGACGCGATCCACGCGTACAGCTACACGCAGAGCGTGACCCCCACGGCCACCAACGCCGCCTTCAGTCTCCCCAATGGAGCAGGAGGCAGTGGCAATGTGTTCGCACTCGCGTCGCTGTCGCCGACCGCCGCCAAGCTGTCGACGCTCACCAAGAAGCGCTCGCACCGCGACATGCTGGCCATGGCCATGACCGACAGCGAATCGCCTTCTTCCTCCTCGTCGTCGCTAGACGCCGCCGCCTTCTCGGGCTTGAGCGACTACACCCAGCAACAACAACAGCCGTATGGCTACTTGTCTGCAATGCCTGGATGCAACAAGCCGAGGCTGAACGTCGACACGAGCGTCAACTCGACGGGGTATCCTCAGCAGCCGTCGCCGCTCTCGTGGTGTGGTCCGCTGCCGTCGCCCATACAGCACCCGCAACACCAACAGCTGCAGCAGTCGGACATCAACGGCGTGGACGAGTCGCTGCCGTCCATGACGAATCTGCTGCGGAGGCGCAGCGTGACGGCCGTGTCGCCGACGTCCGTCTGCATCAACTGAGCGCCACGCGGACAGCCAAAGGTAGGTCTCAGCATCTTTATCTCGCCGCCTTCAACTACGCCCACTGTAAATAAACGAGCTTCTTTACGACGGAGCCGTCGTTAGCTTCGCATTATGGTTGGGCCTATAACACCTACCTCAGTCACTATCGAAGTGCTCAACAGCAGTCGAGGCTGTCAGGTCTCCGCGGTGAATGCGCACCGCTAGGCAGCGCGCGGCATAATTACCGCAGCATCCGTCAGTTCTTGATGAAAATATTCCGCGCAGCGTTCACGTCGCGGTCGGCCCGGTTGCCACACGATCCGCAGTGGAACACAGAGCTGGCGCCGAGCGAGCGGTTCTGCGCGCCGCATGCGGAGCACGTCTTGGACGTGTACTCCTCGCCACACAGCACGACCGCACCACCCGCGCGCTCCATCTTGTGTGTCAGCAGCATGCGAAACTTGTAGTGCGCCTGCGAGAGCATGGCACGCGCCGTCGGACTGCGGATCTGGCGGCGGCGGCGGCTGACCGGAGGCGCCTTGTCCGCCTCGGTCGTGGGCTCACTAGCTGCTGCGCAGGTGGAAGAGGGTGATCGCAACTCGTCCGGGCTGCTGA
>JAADXY010000841.1:0-13495 GCA_023338065.1 Phytopythium montanum
CCGGTGCAGAGCTCCTGGATGATGTAGACCTTGCCGTGCTCCTCGTAGACCTTGTGGATGGCGATGAGGTTCGGGTGGCGGATGCTGTTGGTGATGCTGCGCAGGATCTCGACCTCGCCCACGACCGCCGCGCGGTTGCGGAACTTGGCCACGTCCACCACCTTGACGGCGAACTTGGACCCGTCGCGCGTGTCCACGAGCTCCTGCACGACGCCGTTGCCGCCGACGCCCAGCACTTGGCCGACGGCGTAGTGCTGCAGCCACGTCAGGATGTCCAGGCAGTCGGTCAGCGCGCGGCACCAGCGCAGCTTGGCGGCCGCGTCCCGCGCGCGCAGCTCCCACGCCGGCTCGCCCTGTGCTGGGATCACCGAGAAGCTGAGGCCGCCCAGGTCTTCCAAAGATCCGCTGGCGGCCAGTCGCACGCGCCGCCTTGGCCGTCGGCTACCGCTGGGACCACTACAGCCGCCGTCCACGTCGTAGTAGGCCAGCTGCCGGCCGTCCAGCTCGACGTAGCGCGGCTTCCACTTGCGGCGCCAGCGGAAGCCGCGCTTGTCCAGCTCGCCGCACACGACGGGCGCCTTGACCCAGAGCTCTCGCCCGCCGTGCCGCTCCGTGATCGTGTGTGGCAGCTCCGGCCGTCGTCGGCTTGACATGGCGCCAGACGTGGACGTGGCGCTGGACGCCGGGCTTGACGCGTCGCTGCAGCTGCCGACGCTCGGGCGGTCGCGCATCTTGCGTGCGGTCGAGAACGACGGCGGCGCCAGTCGAAAGAGGCTGGAGCGTCCGCCTCCGCAGCTGCTGCCACGAGGGGACTCGTCGCCCAGACTGCGGCCCGCGGGGCTCGCGAGCTTCTCGCGGTCGTCCGTCGGCGTCGGCGGCGTCCGCGTCCGCCGTGACAAGCGATTCATAGGTTGAGAGTATCCGATCGGTGTGCAACGCCAAGCAAAAGCGGAAGTGGCCGTTGAAGAGCGGCGGAAAGCAAGCCGAGCGATAAAAATGAGCGTGACGCGATTTCTTTGCTGGGTTTTACGACGCCACGTTTACGAGACAACCTGTCGTTGACGCCCTGCATGACAACCGGAATCATGAAGATCGGAAATGCCGTTAGATGGAACGAAAGAAGCAAAGGGCGAGTTCAGTTTGGATAGTCAAGCGTTAATAGTACCACCAAAGCGCACACTTGACTCTTGGTCGGACAGAATGAATGCCTTTTCCTCGAATGGCTGCTTGGGATCGAGAGCCCCTAAATCAGTACACCTGACAACTTTGAAAAGAGTGAGAACTGGAATACAGCACACATTCTTCAGTCAACCCATCTTGTTTACTCAAGGGCGAACTATCGACTGGGAGCTTTTTGGTAATCCGGGCTCAGTGCGCCACCTTCGAGCGCCACATGCCGGTGGGTTAGCGTGCAAGCCTTGTGTTGTCAGGCTCGGATCGCGCAGCACGGCGTCGTGGCGGTCAGCTGTGATCGATCGCTGGCGGCTGAAATAATTCACAGGTTTTAGCGATATCATGTGCCAAAATGAATTCGGAGGAGTGATTCGGATTCACCAACCATTCAAGCGCCCGCATGCGTGCTTTCACCCAGCCGATCCAGTGGATCTCGGATTGGGTTGCGAGGATGTTGGCGTGTCGGCTGGAGGCGAGTGAATCCACGCAAGCGGAGATTGAGCGTAATTATCCAAAGCTTACTCTCCGCTTGTCTCTTGTTAGCCAACCAAGTCTTTGCACACTTCCAACACCGTGTGTGACGCGCCGCCATCGACCTACTTCAGTTCTGAAGTTCTGTCAACGAAAAATGCGCACGAGCGGACACGACTCGCGCGCTGGATTCACTTGCGTTCAGTATGACCCCTGACACCTACAGCGGTAACCTTCTCGGATGGCTGCCGACAGACGCAATGCCGCGGCGCCATCACGCGCGGGGATTACTGGTCGTCCGCAGCCACTCACTCCCGCGCCGTACGCCGCATCATTTTGTCCGTTGGCATGCTCTGACGCGACACAGCCGAGCCGCCGCCGCGTATCTACGCCAAGTGCAGCGACGCCAAGCTCGTCACGTCTGCAACTCGCCGGCCCGCAGCCTCGCCGGTCGACGTGGCACTCACACTTCGATACAGTATTGAACTTGCAGTCGACGGCAGGAGGGACACGGGCCGACCGAGATCCAAGCAGCATGGTATCAGGTCTGATGCTCCGAGACCGCTGACAGTACTCGGCACGCGCCAGTTTCGCACTCGAGACATACCCCGGCCCACTCGCTGGCGTCGCCGCCTCCTGGTCGCACTCGACTTCCGTGACTGTCGGCTTCTCTACGGTCGGGTCTGGCACAGCTGAGAGTTGCAGCCTCAAATGCATCGGACGGACCATCTAGCGACCCGGAGCAGGTCCTGCAGTGCATTCCGCATTGAATATGACCAATAAGTTTTCGCCCAATCAAAAGTGAGTTCATGGCCCCTTCGCCCAATCAGAAGCTCCCATTTGCGAGCATGACGACGACCACAGATCGATCAGCCGCCAACAAGCCACATCGCCGTCACACACTTCATTGGGCACTACTACAAGGATTCGCTGACGGCACTTAGTAGCCCCACTCGCCGGCGCCTCCGTCTCCGTCCTCGGGCGTGAAGAAGACGCCGGCGGGCGGCTCGTACGCGTCCTCGCGAGTCAGCGAGTTAAAGAACCACACGCGGCCGGACGCGGCGTCCACGTACCGCTCCCAGGTGCCAGCGACCTGCTGCGGCGCGCGGAACGGGGTGCAGCGCAACGCCCAGCCGTCGCGGTCGTCTTGGTGGATCTCGGACGGCCAGCGCGACGGGAACTCGGCCTCGCCGTAGTCGACGCGGCGGCCGTCGGCGTCGTGCAGCCATCGAAACGCGTGCCACCGCCGCCTTCCGCCCGCGTGCACGCGCTCCCAGCACTGCCAGCGGCAAGAGAGAAGCACGCGCGGTCAGTTGGTGCCCGTGGGAGGAGGACCAGTCAGCCGTTACCTACCGGTCCGCAGAACGCCTCGCCGCAGTCGTAGCACTCGACGTCCGCAGCCGTCAGCATTTCTGGCGTCGAGTCTGACGTGGACGAGTGTTAGAGCCTCAAGGACGCCGGACGGCACACACTAGCCAGTGATCAGCGCGGACTCACCGCAGTTACCGCACCGAGGCACTGGCAGCAGGTCCAACACGTCTTGCGGCCGCCGCAGCCGCACCTCGCCCGTCTCGGTGTTCTGTCCGCGTAACAAACGCCTCGGTGAGTATCTGCTCCGACCTTCAGTCCACCAAAGACGCTTCGCCGCAGCCCACGCACGTAATAGAAACAGTCTCCGCCGTCGCGCTGCTCCACGAGCTTCCAGCGTGCTCTCTTCCTTGCCAGCCGAAGCGCCGCCACTTCCCGTCGTGCCCGTTGCCCCCTGACGCGCGCCTGCACCTTGGCCAAAGCCGCGTGCAGCTTCTGGGCCTCCCGCACCGCCAGTTCCAACAGGTTGGCCCGCTCTCTCCTCGCCTCCGCCGCTACTCTCCTCGCCCTCCATCGCCGCTGGACGCGACCTGCCGCTTCGTGCTGCTGTCGAACCGCGTTCTCTCTTGTTAGTCGCAATATTCGCACCTCCAGCGCACCCTGCCGCCGCTTCCACATCGCCTGCAGCTTCACTGCGGCCTCGTGTTCCGTCCTGGCTCGCCTTGCAGCCGCTACCATGGCGTCTACACCTCGCCGCCGACTGGTCCGCCACCACCGCTGCAGCCTCGCCGCAGCCGCGTGGAATCGGAGCAGTGCTTCGCGCAGCTCGAGCACCTCGCGACGCGCTCTTCGGCCGCGCCAGACGCGCTGGAGGCTGCTGGCCGCACGCTCCTCGCTCTTTCGACGCCCCCGAAGCTGGTCCCGTCGGATGGCTGCTCGCCGCTGAGCGAACCGAGCGCGGACACAGCACTGCAGCGTCAATGCAGCTTGGTGCTCGCGGGTCAGCCGCTGAGCACGGTCCGCACGAAGCCGAGCAATTCGCCCTGCGCGAGCTGAGTGGCCACGCCAGACCCGTTGAACGAGCACAGCGGCCCGTTTCCGCGTCTCTCGAGCCGCCCCGAGCCGTGTCCGGGCGAAGAGAAGCTTGCGACGCAGCTTGGACAGCCGGAAGGCGAGTTGCACCGCCCTGGCCGCATCCTCCCTCGCTTTGGCGATGCGCAGCCGCAGGTGCTCAGAAGCCACACGCGCCGCCTTCCGTTCTCGGAAGCGCGTCTGCAGTGCCAGCGCGGCGTCGGTCTCCTTCCCTCGCTGCAGCCGCCGCAAAGTCACCAACTTGCGCGCCTGACGGCCTCGGAACGCGCCCTGGATCTTGAGCGCGGCCCAACGAGCGAGCACGTCCTCACGTAGCTGGGCGGCGAGGCGACGGGCCTGTCGCGCGCGGAAGAGCGACTGGATGAGCGTAGCGGCCCGCCAACAGCCACCGTAGTCCTCGAGCACGAGACGGTCGGCCGCTCGGTCGATGGGGACCACGCCGCGGACAGTCGTGCCGCCGCTCTGGGCCGCCGGCAGGACGAGTCGCGCGAACTTCCAGGCGCTGACAACGGCCACGAGCGACGCGTCCGGTACTGCAGCACAACCCGACACGTCTAACACCATCAGGCAGGGTGCGAAGGCCGCGAGCCAGGCCACGGCCGTGGCCGTCACGAGCGGCAAGCCGCGCAGCTGCAGGCTCCGGAGCGCCGATGACTGCGGTGGACGGCGAACGGGCGGACGCAGCAGGGTGAGCAGTCCGACGTCCGACACGCGAAGGCAGCCAGAGAGATCGAGGTCTTGCAGCTGCGGGGCGGATCGCCCTATAGCCGTGAGGGTGGCGTCTGACACGCGAGAACAGCCTCCAAGGCGCAGTATCCGAAGCTCGGTGGTCGTGTTGAGGGCGGCGAACGCGGAGTCGTCAACGAGGATGCAACCATCAAGCGCGAGCGTCTCGAGTCGACGGCAGGAGGTGAGCACGGCGCGCACACCGGCAGAGGTCATGAGTCGCGCGCAGCCGGTCACTCGGAGCTCCCGCAGGCAGTTGGTGGCCGGTAGGCGGGCAGACGCGAGGGCCACCAACGCGCGGTCGCCGATAAGCGGGCAGTCGGTCAAGTCCAAGCGCCGAAGCGCCGGACAACAGGCCGCGATAGCTGTGACACCTTCCACTAGAGTATCGGCGTCGATCGGAGGCGAGGAAGACGAGCCCAGACCACCGTCGTCGCGCAGCAGCGGCAAGTGCGCGGCGTCGAGCTCGGCCAGCAACGGGCAGCCGCGCGCAAGGTGGCGCAGGCCGCGGGCCGAGAGGCGCGGGCAGGCACTGACGGCCAGCATCTCGAGCTGCGGCAGGTTGTCGCTGACGGCGCGGAGGGCCAAGTCCGAGAGCTGGTTGCAGCGCGAGAGGTCGAGGCGTGAGATGCCACGGCAGCGCTCAGCCAGCCAGCTGAGGCCCACGTCCGTGAGTGCCGCGCAGCCCGCGAGTGTCACGACACGCAGGGCCGCGAAGGCGGTGCCCAGCGCCAGCAGCGACGTGTCCGATACCTTGTAGGCCAGCGAAGCGCGGGACAAGTCGAGCTCCTGCAGGCCACCGGCGTTACCCGCGGCCAGCGCGAGCAGCCCGGCGTCAGAGAGCTGTGGACAGTGAGCGAGCCTCAGCGATCGCAGCGACTGGCAGCCGCGCGAGAGCTCGATCAGCAGCGCGTCTGAGGCGCCGGGGCAACCGGAGACGTCGAGGCGCTCGAGGGTGAAGCAGCCGCGCGCGACAGCCATCAGTGCGGCTTCAGATACGCGGACGCAGCCCGCCAGGTCGAGTTCTGACGACCGCAGCGGGAGTTAGAGCGGTGGGAGACGCATGACAAGTGGCTAGAGTGGTGGTCGTACCGCGGAGGGGGAGGCGGAGCGTTCCGGCGGCGAGGAGAGCGGTCGAGCCGAGCAGCGGGAGGCCCGCGAGGAAGAGCGCGCGCAGGTCGCGGCAGTGCGAGACGATGTGCAACACGCCGGCGTCGGTGAGCTGTGGACGCAACGAGGCGTTGTGAGTGAGTTGGCGTACCTGGATGGACAATGGAGGATACTCGTGGACACCTTGTTGGCTCCCGAGAGATGGAGGCGTCGCAGCGAAGGGAAGGCGTCTCCGATCGCCACAGCCGCTCGGTCGGTCAGCTGGACGCAGCACCAACCCACAGTCAGTCCACTGGATTAGCTGAACGCCGACCACTCACGCACCTGGGTCGCGCCGGTCAGGTTCAGATGCACCAGGACGGCTGGTCGCGTCGGCGAGGACGCCGACAGGGCCCTCACGGCGTCCGTGAGCTGGTTGCTGCTGCAGTTGACGCCAGAGTCGTCCCGTTCGGTGTCCCTCGCGGCGAGACGGGCGATGCAGGCATCCGTGGCGACCACGGACCAGGTCTGCGGGCATGTCAGCACGTTCGTGAGCACTCGTGAGGCAGCTCTTCACTCCTCAACACTCGCATCGCACCGACAGGTCCACGTCGGCCCCCTCGAGCACCTCGCGCGGGAGCTCGCGGTACGCGAACGCTGGCCGCAGCTCGGCGACATCCTCGGTTCGTCCACGCTGGCGCTTCCCTGGTATTAGCGTGACATGGTCTGAGGCCTGGAGCGGCGGGAGCTTGGCAAGGCGCAGACCAACACGTCGTCGCCTTGCGCTGCCCATGCCGACCAACGAGAAGGAGAGCAAGGGGTCGAGTCGGGAGACACCATGAATCGCTTAAAATAGGACTGCTTACTATGGACACTCGGCCTCTGTCTCCGTCCGATCAGGGTCGCGGTCGCGATGAGGACGGGTGGGTCAGCGCACCGTCCGGTTGCCTTTTGTTGGTCGTCTGCTGCTGCTGGCGATGGCTGGGCGGACGTCTCATGTCCGGGAGAGCGAGATGCTCTCGAAGGACGAGTGCCGTGGGATGTTGGTGATGTCGATGCCCTGGCTGTCGAAGACGGCGCCGTCCAGCAGCTCGTCGTCCGCGTCGAAGCGCACCATGCCGAACTCCATCCACTGCATGACGACGACGTAGCCGATGATGTTGACGAGGCTGAGCGCGCCGAGCGTGTAGTACATGTACTCGAAGTGTCCGTCGTTCAGGTCGTCCGTGATGAAGTGGTCGAAGAGCAGCGTGAAGGTCGACGTGAGGTTGCTGCCCATGGCCACCATGAACAGGTTGATGGCCTGGCACGTGCTCTTCAGATACACGGGCACCTCCGTGTAGAACAGCTCGTAGGCCGTCACGTTGATCAGGCACTCGGCCACGGCGATCATGACGTACATAGGCACCGCGTAGCCCCACGAGATGTTGTTCATGGGCTGGTTCGAGCCCTTGTTGTTGATCGTGCCGCGCGTCCCGTCCTCGAGCGTGTACTCGATCTCGCCGGCGCCTCGCCGGATCGTCTCGAACACGCCGGACCAGATCATGGTCAGCATGGCGACGATTAAGCCCGTGAGCACCTTGCCGAAGGCGCTGGGCGGCCGGCCGAACGTCTTGCGGTACAGCGGGTAGACGAACCCGTCGAGCACGGGGATGAGCAGGATGATGGTGAGCGGGTCGAAGATGCCGAGGCTCGCGCCGGGCACCTGGATGGCGTCCGAGTCCGTGAGGTTGTCGGCGCCGACGCGCAGGTCGCACTGCTGCGCGATCGACTGGAAGTTGGCGTCCAGCTGGTCGTACGCGCACTCCCACATGATCATGAAGCAGGCGAAGGGCAGCACGCGGATGACCATCTTGATCTCGTCCACCGTCTCGTCGTTATACTGGCCGCCGTTGGACGCCTTGGACTTGTCCATGTAGGCCGTGGCCATGCCGTAGCGCACCCACGTGTACATGCCTACGATGCAGCAGACGACGACGAGGTACGATATGTACTGGCCGACGGACCACGTGTCGGCCAGGAAGGACGCGACGAGGTTGAGCGGGAAGGCGACGACGAAGGCCACGAAGCCGTAGTAGAGCATGCGCGCCTCGAAGCTGTAGGCGCAGTTGCCGAGCACGATGGAGCAGAGCTGCGACAGCGCGCTGTCCTGCGGCGCGAAGTGCACGTAGCGCGCGCTGCCGAGCAGGAAGACGGCGTAGGCGAAGACCATGACGCCTCCGCAGATGAAGAAGGTGGCGAAGTAGCCGTAGCTGGAGGAGATGGCGCCGGAGCCGTCGACGCAGAGCACCGACAGGTAGCCGTACGAGAAGATGGCGCCGAGGTTGATGACGATGTAGAAGTAGGAGAAGAAGTGCTCCTTCTGGGTCACCTCGTTCGGGTCGTTCGGGTCGAACTGGTCGGCGCCGAACGTGATGACGTTGGCCTTGATGGCGCCCGTGCCGACCGCCACGCCGCAGAAGAGCCCGACGTGGCACAGGATGTTGGCCACCAGGTGGTTGTCGTTGTCCGGCAGCATGAAGCTCGGGTGCGCCGACACGGTCAGCAAAAAGGCGCCGACCGTGTACCAGACCCCGAAGACCCAGAGCGTCTTGAAGCGGCCCCACTTCTCGTCGGCGATGTAGCCGCCCAGCAGCGGCGACAGGTAGCAGATGGACGTCCAGGTGCTCTTGAGCGAGTTGGAGCCGACCTGCGACCAGCCGAGGTTGCCCATGAAGTTCTTGAGCCCCTGGTTGATGCCGTAGTAGCTCACGCGCTCGGCGAACTCGAGCAGCAGGATGAACGAGCACACGTGCAGCAGCACGTTCTTGAAGTGCCGGTTGCGCTGCTCCCACGGCCCGTCGATGTAGTACGACGACGACGCGCTCGGCGTGCTGCCCGGCTCGTCCGCGCTGCTCGTGCGGAACGGAGACCCCAGCAGCGACTTGGCGCCGCGCGACCGCGCAGGCGAGTGCGCTGCGCGCTCCGCCGCCCCGTTACCTGTCCCTGTCCCTGCTCCATTCCCTGTGTGCGCCTGCATCTTGGCCGTCAGCGCTTCCGCCCTCGCGCCGCCGGCCGCCGCCTTTCCGAGACTCGCGATGGTCGCGTCGGCCGCCCGCCGCGTGACGGGGCCTCGCGCGCGGAAGGAGTGGGGAGGGGGAGAAGAGGGAGGGGGGCGAGGCGTAAGGACGCAAGGCGGTGGGGGGAGCGCTGCCGCTGCCGCTGCCGTCCGTCCGCCCGTCGGTCCGTCCGTCGGTCAATCGCTCGGTCGGTCGGTCGCCTGGGGCGGGAATATGCACGAGTGCTTGCTCGAGTATTGGCGAGGGAAAAGGAGGAAGGCGCGGAAAGAAGGGGGGACGGGCGGCGAAAAGTTGCGCATCTGCGCGTGGGGTTTGCATTATTTACAATAATAGTCGAGAGAAGACGCATGGTTTAGCAGTGCAATCGGGGTCAGTTCTGTAATTTACGAAATAGAAGGCGAGGAGAGCGCGAGGGAAGGGTTGTTGCGGGGTTTCGGCCAATCCGCGGCCGTGTTCGCGCGAGGTACGGTTGCCGGGTGGATGCACTTGCGGGTGGTGCCGGTGTGCGCAGGTGTTTGGGCGATTGACGGCGAGTCGACGGCCGTCTGGCCACTCACTGCAGCCCGGCACCTCGACGGATCGGACCAGCTGCAAACTGCCGCCTCCGCACTCATCTGGCGGTCGCCGCTTGGATTGCGCGGGCCTGCAACGCAGCAGCAAAAGGCGAGCCCGTGATGGATAAGGACGGATGGGCAGCTTGGGGGGGCTGCCGCTGTAAATACTTTGGCCCGCTTGCGACCAGCATTCCTTTTCCGCAAATTACACGCGTAGCCGTTGCCTCGTTTTTTGCACGACTAGGTCTCGAGTAATCGCCACATCGTGGCTGCGAAACTAGCCGCCAGGCACCTGAAATTTACACTCCTAGCCCTGCCATCGTCGTCGCGCGTCATCCGTGTCAGTCGACATCCGTACCGTGTTCCTCGAAATCTCCTCGAAAGTCACTGAACGGCTTTTGTGTACCCGCAGCTGTTCTCACTTCTCTCGTGCGAAGCCACAGTCGGCGGCAAGACGTCGGAACGTGCGCAGATGAGCGGAGACGAGCGCGATCCGCCAACGGCGGCCGGCCCCGGCGCGCTGCAGGCGACGCTCGGCCTCGTGCTGCGGCCGTACGTGGCGGCCTACCACGCTACGTCCTTCGCGGTGGCGGCGCCGCTCAAGATCTCGCGACACGTGATCGCGGCGGCCTGGAACGCAACCGACAGCCGCGAGGAGCCGCAGGAAGCGCCCGCGTCCGACTTGTTTGGCGAGCGCGGCGACCAGCAGGCAGCCAGCGAGATCAGCGACGGATTTGCTAGTCACGAGCGCCGCGTCGACCTCTTCGGAGAGTCCGGCGACGAGCAGCAGGACGAAGAAGGCGACGAGCAGCAGCATCAAGTGGTCAGCGTAGTGATCGAGGAGGTAGACGCCCCGCAGACCCCCGGAGGCGTCGCGCAGCTGCTGTTCCTCCCGGTCCGTCTCGTGTCGTCCGGCGTCTCGACAGCGGTCTCCTCAGCCGTCGCCATGCCGGCGCATGTGGCGCACTACAGCGGCCAGAAGCTGGTCGGGGCCGTCTCCTCCTCCCAAGCGCTCGCGTCGTCCGCCCTCGGCGCGTCCTCCAGTCTCGTGGCGCGCACGTCGCTGCACGTGGCGAGCGGCGCGCTGTCGACGGCCGCGTTCACGGCGCACAAGCTCTCGGGGGCCGTTGGGTCGTCGGTGCGCGGCGCTCGCTACGTGATCCCTCCGTCGGTGGCTAACGCCGTGTGGCAGGGACTGGGCGCGACGGGAAACGCCTCGGTGTCCGTCATCTCGCTCGCCATTGCAGTCCCGAGCTACCGCATGCTGCAGGCGCTGGTGCCGGACGTGTCGAGGTACTTGACGGAGCAGGACGCGGTCGCCAAGACCAAGGACGCGGTGCTGCTGCTGGTCAAGCTGCTGGGTCCGCAGAACGCCTTCCGCGTGCTCAAGTTCCTGTACGAGACGGTTAACAGCGAGGAGGCGCACGACGCCTTCCTGCTCTGCCACGACCTGGTGCGCGAGGCGCTGGACGGAGACAACTACCGCAGCGCCGGCAAGTCCGTGCGCAACTCGACGGGCGTCGACGCGCTTGTTCCAGTGGCCAGGGAGGTGTACAACCTGCTTCCGTCGCTGGACGACCTGCTGGACGCCGTCGCGTTCGTGGAGGACGTGTCCAACGAGGTGACGCGGTCGCTGGAGACCAGAGACGACGACGCCTCGCGGTTCGAGATCATTGATAGCGACGAGGAGGTGGTGGCGGAGAGCTTGGCGATCTCGACGGAAGCGTTCGACGGTGAGGAGGGTGGTACTCTGACTGCCGACGAGGATGACGCGTTCGAGGACGACGCGCTGGTGGACGGACAAGTGTTCACGGACACCGAGTGGTCCGTGTCGAGCGAGGGCCTGGACGACGCGGAGGTCGTCGTCTCTGCGGCGGCAGAAGCGGCCAACGCGGTGGTGGAGAGCGGCATATCGCTGCTGACGAGCGTGTCGGACAGCGACGAGGTCGCGTTGCTGTTCAACGCGTTTGGGGACTTCCTGGACGTCCTCGTCAACTGATCAAGTCCCGCGAGTGGTGGTGACAGGAAGAGTACGCACTACGCGAAGTTTTATTTATACGCCGTCGCGACGAGCAACTCTGGACACTGCAGGGTTGCGCGTCAAGTGAGCTCGAGCACCGAGCGGTGGAAGCCTTCAAGGCAGAGGAGGATAATGCAAAGACGCCTTCGACGCAGCGACTGTCCACAACCAATGTGCGGTCGCTTAACTCCACGACCCACTCCAGGTATGCGGACGCCAAGCAGGAGAAAATGAGGGCACTGGTGGAGTAGCAGCGGCACATTGATGATTGTGTGGCCGTGACCATAGCCAGCGACGCGCTAGCCAACCTGGCTCTGGGCGGCGTCTCCAGCTCGGCAACGCCTTGAGCCTGGTGACGGATGACGGGGCGGCGACGCGGACCGAGCACGACAAGCCAGCAGGGCGGCCGTCATTGCGCTACGTCAGCAAGAAGGCGCCAGATGTCTGCCTGCTGCCAAGCGCCGTGGGTGTCTTGCCGTGCAGTCTAGTCGACATGTGAGGCCACCGCGGCGCTAAGAAGCCACGCCAACGCTAAGGACGCAGCACGCACCGCCTGTCAGCTGGTCTTCTCCCGCGTCAATCTGGCTGCCACGACGGCGCCTCTTCCCGCACGCACACGTCGTCGTGTTAGTGCTGCATGTCGTCGAGGGCGTGCCGGTCTTCGTGGCCGGTAACGAGCTGCAAGAGCTGCACTTCGTGGGCAAGACCCCCACGCACCATCGGTTCCTGCTGCGCCACCATGTACTGCCACCGCTGGTCGTTACTGAGAACGTCGCGCGGAACATGGTCATCCGGCAACGCTGCTCGTCCTCAAGTCCCGCGAAGCGATCCAATGCGACCGACCTGTTACTTGAGGTTTCTACTTCGTGGTCCAGGCCGTGGCGAACTACGTGCACTCGACGTGGAGGAGGCGGACTAGCGCTGAAGCATGGTCCAGTTCCTCTCCCGCCGCCAACGCCGCGACGCCGTACGCAGCGTCGACCAGCGCCGTGACACGCTCGTGTACTTCCACAAGGTGCGAGAGTTCGTGGCGTCCATCGTCCTCCAGAACAGGGTGATGTACTCGAACTTGCTGCAGATCTCCCTCGGCAGCAGCGCGTCGCTGTGGTTCGCGGCGAGTAGGCGGAGACGGCTGCAGTGCTCGCCATGGTAATTGAGGATCTAGCGAGTGGCAGCGCGCGCCGAGAGACCACCGGCATGATGAGCTCATCGGCTTCCACAATGAACCACAATTGGCTCGGACCTATACTTCTTACGTACACGGTAGACATGGGAGCACTTCAACGTCAAGCTACATTCGGGCAACATCGCGGCATTTCCTGGTGTTGAAGCGGCATTGTGAAGCTCCAAAATGACACAGAAAGCAACCATTGCATGTCCAGGACGGCGCCGCCGACTGCTACCGAAGTCACCTGCGCGTTAGCGAGCCACTCCAGATCAAGAAAGGGCGGCCATGCCGGTAGGTCCCGTCGCCGTACAGCAACAAGCACCTCAGCCTCAGCCAGCGTTTGAAATCCGAAATCGGTGCGTACTTTCGTCGCTCTTCATTCCCGACAGGCCGCCTGCTGCCACCCGACGGCCGGTCCCCCTGCGCGCTCCCCACGGGGGCACAAGGCGGGGATCCTGCCGGCCGCCGAGGCTCGTCCGGCACTGCTCATGCTCGGCCCCGCGCACTTCCTTGGAGGCATCCTCGGAGGCGCGACGTGGGGGAGAAACCCAGCTGGGTGGCGGCCCTGTCGACTCTATGGGCTCGTCCGCGAGCTTGTTGACGTCCAGGAGCGGCTAGAAGCACGGCAGCAGCGCCTGTTACTCCCTACAAGCCCGACAGACACCTCGCGTCCGGACACCCCGCGTGCCACCTCCGGGGGTACAGTGGGGGGGAGAAGCCGGCCGAGGGAGCTCGACGCCCAGCACCCTCACGCTCGGTCCCCGCGCTTCCATGGAGGCAGAAGGGGGAGGAAACCAGCGGAGGCGTGGCCCTGTTGACGCTCGGGCTCGTCCGC
>JAADXY010000842.1:0-13495 GCA_023338065.1 Phytopythium montanum
AAGAAGAGGATGAAGACGACGAGGTGTCGGATGGAGACGCGTCCGACGCCTCGGTGCAGTCGGAGCCTCCAGAGGCGTACAGACTGGCGTTTTGAGCGCCACGAGGCGATAGGCGCAAGTAGCAACACGATTCTGATCGCCGCCTTGAAGGAAGGAGGCGCATGAAGGCAAATAGTCTGCAGCAGGGTGATATCCGTGGCTAGCCGAGCGAAGAGCACGGCGGTGCCAATGCTACCGCTTGCCCACGTCAGACTCGGTCCGAGACGGCCAAGCTCGTCAGGCACACTTGAAGATGGTCGCAAGGAGATAAACACGTGATTTATAAAGGTGTGCCATCCGTAAATACCAATGGGTACGTAAGGGTAACCAAAGGGGACGGAGGGTAACCAAGGGGTACGGTCCGCCTGTCATCTCGCAAAAGTGCTGCCGCCAAAAAGCCGAGTTCGAGACAACCGGCCATGAAGCGCGCGGCGGCGTCCTCTCCTTCGTCCGTCACGACCGCCCAGCGCCCGAGCAAGCGGTAAGTTGCAGCTCACGAGACAGCACATATCTCTCTCTATCCATCCATACCCGTGCCATGCCCTGACGCTGCGTATGAGACCCGTACGACGCTGGCAAAGACGGCAACCGCCTGTCTCGACCTTGCCACCCGAGGCAAAGCCCGCGCCTACCAGCGACACGCACATTCCGGCCGTGTCAGTGCAACGGCAGGCAGCGCGCGCGCTTATAACGTCGGCCGACCTGGTGGACGCTCATGCCGCGGCGCTGGCGCTGGCGGCCAAGCAGAGGAACGAGTGGGTCGCCAAAGCGGCACATGCGCGTGGACTTTCCCGGCTACAGACGGCCGTGGAGCTGGCAACACAGCTGCACGTCGCGTGGGTTACACAGCGGCGGGACGTGCGGAAGCCCGTGCGGAGGAAGGTGGACGCGCAGATGGCCCAGTTGAGCGGCGAGAAGGAGATCAAGAGCCGACAAGCGCTGAAGTCGCCTAGACGTGTGGACCGCCAGGCTTTGCGGGTTACGAAGGCGCTGGACGACGCGGTGGACAGTGCTGCGGACGCTATGAACCACAGCCGACGGCCAGCTGCGGCCAAGAAGAAGGAGAGGAGGAGAGAAGGTGGCAGTCAAGATGCCAAGGAGAGTCGTGAAGGGCCAAGCAAACCCAAGACAGCCAAGCTGCCGCCGCTGGTGCAGATGACGCTGCCTCACCAGTTCATCCCGGCGGTGCTCTGGCGCATGTACGAGGGCGTGATGGCGCACCCGCGGACGAGTTACAAGCTGCGGAGAGCGATGCAGGACGTGGTCGAGTCGATCCGCGAGCGGAACCCGTACTTCTTCCTCAAGACGATCTACCGGCCGCCCCCAGTATCAGCATCAAGCAACGGAGGTGATGGTAGATGGGAGGTCCGACGTACCAACGCGGTGAACGCCATCATCTCGCCGCTCCTGCCGCTCTTGCACGACCTGAGCCTCCGCGCGTACTACCTGTCGTCCCCGGACGCTGACGCGCGCAAACAGGCCTGGTTTGACTCGTGTGCGACGCTCCACGTCGTCCGGAGACTCGCGCTGCACTTCCACTTCGTCGTGCTGCACCTGTACGCTGTCACGATGGGCCGCCATGACCGGACGGCGACGCCCTGGACGTTTGAGCAGCTCGTGTACAGCGCACAGTGCGATGAGCTCACGTTCCGAAGGTCCTTAAGGCTCGCTGACGAGGCAGCGCACGCGAAAGACTTCCTGATCACGGACACGTTTCAGCATGCACCGGAACTGCTGGTGTTCATGGACGCGTGGCGAGATGAGAAGGAGCTTTCGACGATTGGCGAGCCGGTCACGGACGAGTTCGGGTTTACGGCGAGAGAGCACTTCCAGGCGTACGTCCCTGTGTTCAAGGACGGTGCCACGTTCGACGCCGTCCGAGAGCTAGGGCTCGAGCTGAAGCGCCTCTGTGACGACTGGGCGAGATCGCCGCTCGGCTCGGGAGCTTTGACGGCCATCCGGATCGAGGCGCTGGGCGTCGTAGAGAAGACGATCAAGCACCGACTGCGTGGAGTCATGGAGATCACGCACAAGATCACGCTGGCGCGCTGGATGGAGCGCCGCGAGCGCTTCGCTCGGGCCAAGTGGTGGCGCAAGCTAAACGTGCGTGGGCCAAAGCAACCGAGGACGTTCAAGAACAAGACCCTCAAGGCGGGTGGTGGATCGAGCCTGGCGGATCCGGCAGCGGAGCGTCCAGGCTGCAGCGGTGAAGCGAATGGCGACGTTGCTGCTGTACACTGCGAGCAGCAGCCGACGAAGGACGAGTCGTCATCACTGCCGTCTTGTGCGGATGATCCAGAGCCAAGCGATCGGGCGGGCAAGGAGGGTGTCGACGTGTCAGTCTCCCCAGTATTGGCAGCAACTCCTTCGGCGCCTCCACGGCCATCGAAGTCTGATGATGTGCCTGTGCCAACGAGTGAGACAACAACAACAAGTCAAGCGACAGGCATGGTCTCATCGTCGTCATCACCGACTGTCGTGGACTACCGCAACCGCGTCAAGAAGGTCCCGGACGATCCGCAGCAAACAGGCGCTCGCGACGGCTTCCGCGCTCCCGTGTCGGTCAAGTACGCCTCCTGGCTCGCTTCGAGCTCTCGACCTCGCTCTTCAATGGTGCAAGATGGCCTGACGACCACGAACCAGAGCAGCGGACCTGTCACGACTCGGTTACGACCGGAACAAGCTGCGGGAGCCGTGGTCAAACTCAAAGACGTCTACACGTGGACGGACGACGAGATTGACGCGCACGAGCGGGAGATGGAGAGGATATGCAACGTGCGCAACGAGTTGCTCGGCCTCCGAGACGCGCTGACGGTTGTCAAGCTGGAGCACGACGCCTCCGAGCTCCTTGGTAGTCGACCAGCGCAGAGACAGCGTGCTACGTCAGCTGAGTCACTGCGAGGGTTGACGCTCGCGGCTGTGAGCGTCGAGGCCCGCGCCTTGTCCGAGACAGTGGCGGCCTTTGGCGAAGAGGTCGCCATGCACGGCGCTGCCGAGGCGTTGATCAAGCGCCCGAGTCTCCGAGTAGCTGCTGTCTGTGACAACAACGAGGCGAGCACCAAAAGGTTCCAAGCGACGTCGGAGAGACTAGAAGAGGAGGAGGAGGTGGACCAGTGCTCTTTGGACGTGCCGGAGCTGATGCAAGCGCTGCAGTCTCACCTGGCGACGCTCGAGGGCTCTGACGGAGGCGGTGACGGCGAGTCGGTCGATGCTGATGAAGCTCCCATCAGCTCACTCGCTCGCATGGGCGTCGCCAACTTGGCGCTGCTCCGCATGGTGAACGAGCAGCTGGTCGACGCCGCAGCTTCTTCCGCGGAGCGAGCGTGACGACTACTGCTGGTTGCTTGTTTCGCGTCCAGAGGCGTAGGTTGCACTGAGTCAGAGCGAGTGGTGGCATCAACACACTGGTCCGGCCGATTGTGATGGCCGAGTTGAGTTGAAGAGCGTGGCAAAAGCAAACGACCACTTCATCCAAAGTGTAGCCATCTCGACGGTTTCCTTGATGTCCACACGGAATCAGAAATGCGTATCTGATCGGACTCAGATACTCAGAGAATCCGCCCGTTGGATGGATCGCCATTCACCACTGCGTTGCGGGCTGCTCAAAGCAACCTCGACGCACCACCCATCGCCTTCCCTCTCGGCGCGGGCTCGCTTTCCTGGAGCCCCCCGCGCCACCGGTCGCCCAGCATGGCGCGCTCCGTCTCCCGCTCGTCGTCACGCGCACGCTCTGCCAGTCCGCGCGCTCGCTCCGGGGCCAAGAAGAGCGGCATGAGTCCGCCCAAGACGTTCGCCTTACGCGTCGACAACCTCACACGGTGCGTCTTGTTCCCCCGTCTTATTCGCCTTGTTTGCTAGTGGTGTCCCTCGCTCCTGTTACTCACGTCCGCTCGATTAACACACCGCTCTGCGTCTCTTATCTCCTCCTTCGTACCCTCTAGCAATGTGAACGCGGACCACCTGCGCGAGATCTTCGGCAAGTTCGGCCGCGTTGTGCGCGTCGCCGTGGGCCGCGACAAGCGCGCGCTCGTGGCTTTCGCCACCCTCGAGGACGCCCACAAGGCGCAGGACCACATGCACGACGGCTGGCTGGACGGCAGCCGCCTGCGCGTGCGCGACGCCGGCCCTGACGCCGACCTCGACAAGGAAACCGACCGCAAGGACGTCAACAACAAGACACCGGCGCCAGCGAAGAAGCAGCTACCAGCCGCCAATGACCGACGCCGCATCGTCGAGCGCGTCGATCGCCCTCGCGTCACCAACGGGAACCGAGCGGCGTCGCCTATTGGCCGCGCGAGGTACCGATCGCCGTCTCCAGCGCGCGGAGTCGACCGCCGCCGGCCGGTCAACGGCCGCGCGCCATCCGTCCGCCGCAACAGGTCGCCGCTACGCCAGCCACCTCTTCGACGCCGCGCCGCGTCGCCCTTCCGCGGCGCTAGACGCAGTCGCAGCCGGAGCCGGAGCTTGTCGCGGCGTCGGTCCCGCTCTCGCTCTCGGTCGCCAGTCTGTGCTAGGCGACGCGCGGCGTCTCCTTTCCGGGACCGTGGCCGCCGGAATGCGTCTCCGTTCCGCCGCCGCGGTCGCTCGCCAAGTCCAGTACGTCGGCGTGCGGCTGGGGCGAGCCGCAGCGGCAGTCGAGGCCGACGGCGCAGCTTTAGTCGCGGCCGGGCGAGTCGGAGCCCCAGCCGGAGCAGGAGCCGAAGCCGCAGTCGCAGTCGCAACCGGAGCTACAGCAGCCGCAGCCGCAGCCGCAGTCGCAGTCGCAGTCGGAGCTTCAGTAGTCGGAGCCGCAGTTGGAGCCGCGGCAGGCGGAGTCGGAGCTTTAGCAGTCGCAGCCGTAGCCGGAGCATCAGCCGCCGCCGGTCCTTCTCGCCCCGCCGCAGCCGCTCTCGCTCTCGCTCTCGCTCTCGCAGCCGCTCCAGCAATCGCAGTCGCTCCCGCAGCTGATGCTTCTCGCTACGTGCCGACGCGCTCGCCATCCCGACAGACCACATCGGACCACACAGTACACGGCGATGGCTTCCCTTCCCTTCCTCCATTCTTCCAGTCCTCTCGCCTTCCTCTCTCTCGCTGACGGATCTCACCAAGGAAGAACGAGCGCCTGATGCCTCTGTTGAGCTGATTTACACTGCGCATGAGCGAGGACGAGCACCTCCGGCCTTGCTCATGGACTTGCTCATGGACTTGCTCGCACGTCTCGCCACCTCGAGCTCCCGCTACAGCGTCGACTGCCGGTGGAGCTCTCGCTGGCTGGTCGAGTGCGCGTACCTCCTGACTCTGGGCGTCGGTCGCGGCGCCTCGGCCACCTGCTCCACCTGCTGCTCCACCTGCTCGACCGCCGCGCTTGGAGCGCCGGAGAACGACCGCAGCAGGTTCCTCAGGAACGATCGGTCCTCGCTCGGCGCGCGTCCTCTGCGCGGTGCCGACGCGTACCCTCCGCTGTGCATACTTCCGCGCGGGTCCAGCGCTCCGCTCGACCTTCTCGCCGCACTGCCGCGGCTGCTGTCTCCTCTCACGAGCGACTGGCGCTCGCCGCTGCCGCCGAACGCCGACAAGAAGCGGCGCCGGCCCTTCGAGTGGCGCGCGCCGCGGAAGATGTTGCCTGCCGAGCTGTGTCGAGGCGTCAGGCCCTCCGACGCTCTGGGCTCGCTCGCAAAGTCCCCGGCCGCGGTGGTAGCGCGCGTCGACCTCGGCTGGCCAGGACCTGCGGCTACTCCTCCACCCTCGACGGTGGTGGCGGCCAGTAGTTCGCGGCCTCGCATCCCTCTCGACCGGTCGTCCGGCGGGTTGTGGAAAGCCATGGACCCGCGACTCGCGTGCCTGTCGAAGAGCGCGCGGAACATCTGCGGGTTGTCGTTGCGGAAGCGCTCGGACGCCATGAACGACTCGACCATGACGCTCTCGGCGTCGTAGCTGAAGGCGCTGCCTCTCGTAGGCCGCAGCTGGCGACTGGAGCTGCCCGTACGTCCAATCCGTCCAATCAGCGGACGAGTTGGCGCCGTCACGGCCCCGGGAGTGGTCGTCGGCGGCTTGGAAACGTCTCCGATCGCCGCGCTGACGCTGCTGGCGGCCTCCAAGTCGACGCTTGCGGCCATCGGCGGCATCTTCTCGGGCGGAGGGAAGGCCAGTAGCTTGTCGGCGATGGGCGAGAGCCCGAAGGCGTGCACCTCCTGCGCCAAGTGCTTGTAGGTCGGGCAGAAGGCGCGGATGTAGCCCTTTGTGAGCAGGTCCCTGGAGAGCGCCGTGAAGACGATGATGGGCACGATGAGCCAGAAGGCGTCGGCGCCGAACGTGTTGGGGAAGACGCCGTTCCAGTAGGCCGAGCTGACCGACTTGCCGTTCGAAATGAAGGCGGCCGTGGCCAGCCAGAGCGCGAACGAGCCGAGCAGGATGGGAATGTGCACGGCGCGCCACCACATCTGCTGGTGCAGCGCCAGCTTGAGCGTGACGACGAGCAGCGCGATGGTGAAGGCCGCGCAGCCGTAGACCCACATGGTGGGCGTCTCGCCCAGCCCGACGAGGTAGCGCATGCCGTAGAGCGAGCCAAAGCAGATGACGAGCGACTCCCAGACGCAGGACGAGATCCACGACCAGACGACCTTGGTGTTGAAGTGCCGGTTCTCCTGCCCGATGCGGTAGAGCAGCGGGAAGGCAACCGCTAAGTGCGCCGGCACGTCCTGCTCGAATGTGGCGACGAGCACGATGGGCAGCGCCGTGAAGAGCAGGTTGTAGCCTTGGAGCCCCCACTCGAGGAAGAACTTCTGCCCCGAGAAGCCGCCGTAGGCCATGTACCAGAACTGCGTCAGGTTGAGCACGACGTTCTTGTAGAAAATGTAGAGGATGAGCTTGCCCATGCGCACGTAGTTCCAGCGGCCGTGCACGAACAGCATGCGCGCCAGGAAGCGGAACTGCGCAATCGAATAGTCGGACGAGTTGGCCGCCTGCATGCCCTCGAGCCCCGAGATGCCCACACCCACGTGCGCCGCCTGGATCATCGACACGTCGTTCGCGCCGTCGCCGATCGCAAGCGTGCGCACCTCGGGCTTGTTCTCGCGCACCAACCGCACCAGCTGCGCCTTCTGCGCCGGCGACACGCGGCACGCAATCACAGCCACGCACTGCTCCGCCACGCGCAGCAGCAGCTCCGGGCACTCGTCCAGCGCCAGCTCGAGCGTCTCGCCGTCGATCACCAGCGCCAGCTCCGCCCGCTGCCGCCGCGCCGTCGCCATGCTCTCGATGCGCGTCAGGCGGCGCGCTCGAGCTGTCCCCGCGCTCGGAGTGCTGCTCGCCGCGGCGGCCGAGCTGCCGCTGATACTGGCCGTCACTGGCGTCGCCCCTCTCTCCTCCTCCCCCTCCTGGCACTCGGCGTCCAACTGCTCCCGCTCGCGAGCGCACGACTCGAGCTCGTCCACGATCGACTCGAGGTCCGGGTGCGAGTCGGCCGAGATGATGAGCCGCTCGATCTCGGACGACAGCAGGCGGCACGCGTAGCCGATGTTGATGGCCGTCTCCTCCTTGTCGCCCGTGAGCATCCAGACCTTGATGGATGCCTGCCGCAGCTTGAAGATGGTGCCGGGCACCTCCGCCTGCAGCCGGTCCTCGATCGCCGTGGCGCCCAGCACCTCCAGCCCCGTCTCGATCTCCTCCATGAGCCGGTCGATGTCGTTCTCCTCCCCGTCGCGACGCAGAGCGATCTGCCGCATGTCGTTGATGGCCGTGCGGTACCGGGCGATCCACGAGTCGTAGAACGACGGATCAATGTCCGCCACGCCGATCACCAGCGTCCGCAGACCCTCGGACGCGAACTCCTCCATGTGCTTCAGCGTCAACTTGCGCGTGCGCAGCGCGTCCGCGTCCGTTGTCCGCCGCAGCCGCTCGTACATGACCGTGTCCGCGCCTTTGCTCAGCAGCTTGAGCGCTCCATCCGGCGCCTTGACCACCGCCGACATGCGCTTGCGCGTGCTGTTGAACTCGAGCACCTCCAAGATCTGGTACGACCCCACCGAGTTGGCCGCGTTCGGCTGCGGGTCCGTCATCAGCTCCGGGTGGTCCACCGGCGAGAAATACTCGATCACGGCCTTGCCAGGCGCTCGACCCACAAACTTGTAGCCGAAGCAGCCCGCGGCCGCCACCAACGCCTGCTCGTCCGGCGACGACGCGCTCAGACGCAGACTGCCGTCCGCCGCGCGCTCCGGCATGACCGTGTGGCACACGGCCAGGTGCTCGAAGAACTGCGCGATGCGGTTCGCCTGTAGGCTCGACTTGACTGCCAGTGCCTCGAAGATGGCGTCGTCCTGGTAGTTGACGTATGGCGCCTTAACCACGCGATCCGGCGCCGGGGGCTCGCCCAGCTTGGGGAACGGCGTGACGGCGTGGAAGGACGAGAGCGAGCTCTCCTCCTGCTGGCGCTGCCGCGCGGCGATGCCGACCTCCGTCTCGCCCATGCCGTACGCCACGCCGTTGATCGAGCACTTGCGGAACTCCATGATGTTGCACGTGAGCGTGCCCGTCTTGTCCGAGAAGACGTAGTCGATCTGCCCCAGCTCCTCGTTCAGCGACATGGTGCGCACCTGGAACGGTGTGTCCGTCTCTTCGTGGTACATCTCCAGGTCGCAGTTCATGAAGTACGCCTGCATGAACTTGACCGACGTCATACTCACGTACAGCGACACGGGGATGAACGAGTTGAGCAGCAGGAAGTAGTAGAGTACCATGACGAAGAAGTTGCCCGCCGGCGACTTGACGGCCGTTGTCGACGCGTCGAACAGGTACCACGCGCGCCGGTCGTCGCGCGTCTTGCCCAGGTTGCTCAGGTTCCAGGCCGTCGAGCAGGCGGCGCCAACCAGGCAGAGCGCGACCATGAGGAAGCAGATGTAGCGGATCTGCTGGTTCAGCCGCCGCTCCATGTTGCTCCACTTGATGGGCGTGTTCGAGGACGCCATCATGATCTTCGTGTCCGGGCCGGTGTTGACCACGAGCCCATAGATGTACTCCGTGTTGCGCAGGTTTGAGCCGCGCAGGATGATGGCGTTGGTCGTGATCACCTCCTTCTCGCCGCCCTGCAGCGTCATCGTGCCGCTGAACCGGTGGATGGCGTTGTTGGGCGTCTCGCATATGACCACGCCCTTCACGTCGCCCACGGCCTCGTCGCTCAGTAAGGTCGTGTACGTGGCCTCGAGGCCCTGGCGCAGCTTCAGGTTGGTCTCTCCGTCCAGCGACTTGGTCTCGACGTAGCAGATGCCCGCGGGATTCTCCGGCTCGGGCTCGCTCGCTCCCAGGATGACCATGTCGGCCGGCACCGACTCGCGGTTGTGCACCTTGAGGATATCGCCGACCTGCACCGTGTGCCACTTGGCCGCCTGGAAGCTGCGCGACGCCTGGTCGAACTTGAGGCACAGCAGGTTGTTGGACACGTGGTCGGCCTTGTGCCGCTTGTAGTCCTCCAGGCACGCAAAGAACATGTCGATGAGCACGATGATGGACAGCGCCGGCAGCGACGCCGGGAAACCGCCGGTGTTCGAGATGGGCTTGATCGTCTGCATGACCGAGATGACGAGGAAGTAGGCGTTCGCGAGCTTGCTGAACTCGTAGAAGAGCAGCTTGGGCAGGAAGTTGTACAGCGTGAAGCGCGACGTCACCACCGTGTTGGAGCAGTACCCGAGCGCCGCGTTCTCACCCGGAGCGTTCGTGTGCACGTACCGGAACGCCTCCTCCTCTTCGTCGTCGTCATACTCTTCCTCGTCGCTGTAGTCCGCCAGGTTCTCGCCGGCCTCCTCGTTGATGTGGTCCAGCTTGGACCTGTGCGGACTGTCCACCACCGCGTCCACTAACCCGCTGTCCGCGAACTCGTCGGCGTCCTTGTCTAACACACCGCGCCGACCCACGCCCTCGCCGTCCTTACCGCGCGGGGACCCGACGAAGAACGCGTAGTCTGCTGTGGGTGTGCGCGTGGCCGCCGCCGCGTCGTCCGCCGTGGCCGCGCGCGCCTCCATCTTGTGTCGTGCTGTCCTTTCTCGCGAGTCTCGTCGACCTTAAATGATGACTGTGAATAGCCTGCGCGCTCTGCGGCCGCCAGATGAGCGTCTCGAGCGCTTGGCACCTGTCGGGAGCGACCCGCGCGTCTAGCAGCGGGAGGCGGGGAGCAGCGGGGAAGCCGCGGGCGAGAAGGAGCAGCAGCAAGCGCGGCGCCTCGTCCAGGCAAGTTCGATACTGCGTCCATCAGGAAAGGGCGACGTGGTGGCGGTGGTGGTGCAACAGTCGCAGTATCGCTAGGTGGGAGATATGCCTTTTAACCAAACTATTCTATATTAGAAGTGAAATCGAATAGATATATGAGATAATATTCATCGATTATACGAGGATAATGAAATGCAAGAGGGATAAAACTGCTGGGACGTGTGTCGCGCGTTTCCTTTGACCATCACTCCAGTTATCTCACCGCCATTATGGGAGAGGCTGGTGCTTCTTTTTGTCTGGCGTAATCGGCATTTTAGCGGCATTTTGAGCCAGGACCTGGGGAGGAATGGGTCAAGCACCCCACAGACACGCGCAGTGTCAAGATGATTGGCTGGTGGCGAAGAAGGAGGTGACAGTCTGGCATTGGTACTGCTATTGCTGCGCCGAGCACTGTGAAAACTGTAGCGCGCTCTGCGACCCGTTGTCGAGGCGCCAAAAGTGACAATTTCACGATAATCACGGTTGTCGAGTCGCCAGATGCCAGATGGGCGAGCGCGAGGACACAAACGCATGAAAGGCGAGGGAACAGCGGTCATGGCGGAAACAGTGGAGGCCGCAGCCAGACTGACGCAGCACGGACAGTGAGGGAGAGTGACAGAGACGGCAGCCACCAAGTGCAGGCGGTGGGCGACGCCGCGTGGAGGCGGTCACCAGCTGCTGCGGCACCGCACACTGCGACCAAGCGTTTCCGGGTTCACAGCCGAAATCAGAAAACGGACGCCTCTGACTTCCCGTAGTCCAGCATTTATACCAATGATATCCGTTATTGAAGGGTGAATAATATAAGAAAAGCAATGTTGATGTATCAAACTAAGACGCTTTATCAAAACAAATGATAAATCGCGACTCCTCTTGTTCAGACAGCGAATTGTTGCCAAAAGCCGTATAAGCGATTTTTGCGATGATGGCTTCAAGTTGGGAGATGAGCTCCTCTCTTCAACTCGCCCCTCACCCGACTCGGTGCGTCCTACGTCTCTGGACGCGAAGCAAGCAGCCAGCAGTCGTCCGTCACGCTCGCTTCGCGGGCGAAGTGGCAGCGTCGACCAGCTGCTCGTTCACCATGCTCCCACAGACTGCGAGGATGAACCAGAACACTGACAATGAACATGTTGGTTGGCCTCTTCACTCTGAGCTCATGGTGCCCACGACTGGGCCTCGCTCACGTGTACATTTGCGCCGTGTTGCGCACGAGCTCGAGGGCCTGGCGCGCCAGGTCGACGGCGTGCAGCTGCAGCTTCTCGCGCACGCGGGCCGAGCGCGCGCGCTGGGCCGTCAGCTCGTGCAGCTGCCGCTTGGTGGCCGCCAGCACCTCGATCACGTCGCGCACGGGCTGGTCCTCGTCCTCGTCTACCAGCAGCATGGCGCCAGCGTATACTGCGTCCTCGTCGACATCGGCAGCCGACTGGTCCGACAGTGAAGGAGGCGACAAGGACCACGCGTCGACCATCTCGCGCCGTCGAGGGCGGCGAGACGATCGAGAAGGTGCTTGAACGCGTGGCGAAGCGACTTCCGAGACGTCTTGGGGGTTGACAGCCGTCGAGAGTTGGTGGTCGGCTTCGTCCTGGATCTGGGAAGCGGCCGAGTGCAGCGCGAGCTTCTCGGATGCCTGGACAATGTCGCCGCTCACGATGCAGCACTGTCCAGCGACGTCGATAGGTCGGCACTCGTCTCCGTTGGACACTAGCAGCTCGCGCGCAACAGTCGAGAGTTCCTCGAGGTCGGCGTGGAGCTTACACTCGACGTCTGTATCCAAGAGATGTGTCGACAGCACCGCTTCATCCGTCTTGACCAGCTCATCCGCGTCAATCGGTGGATTGGACTCGGCAGTTTCGACGGGGCGGGTCTTGCGGCTCCAGTACGCTTCAGCGACACGCTCTTCGCTCGTCTGAGCTGTCGCTTCAGTAATCGCAGCATCACCCTCCCCAGGATTGTCGGCATCGCTTTCCAACTGCTTGACAAGTTCGGGATCCACTTCAGCCTCGTGCAGTGTGGCAACGTCGTCGACTTCCGGGGTGAGTGGAGTCGCCTCATCAGCGGACAACGGGTACTCGAAGCCAGCACAATCCGCTGACACTTGAACACCACGCGACAGGAACGGCACGAGGCTGTGCGGCGTGTAGTACGCGTTGTGCTGCGTGAGTCGCACCGAGTACAAGTACTCTGGCTCTGTCTCAATGCGCGCAGCCCAGAGCGCCTGCAGATGGTCCGCGTAGAGCGTGAGGATCTTGATGATGCTGCTGCCGACGCTCTTCTCGAACGCGATGATGCGCTCCAGATCGAGCGCCTCGAGGTTCTCCATCCACTTGAAGTCGTTCCAGAGACACACAATGTTGAGCAGCTCGTCACACAGACAGCGCAGCAAGCCGTTGGCGTCGTTGTCAAAGTCGAACGCCTTGCCGTCGACTGCGCGTGTAAACGCTTGCGGTAGCATCGATGATGGGTCTTGAGGCTTCTCAGAGCGTCGAGTTGGCTCGGTTGGGACGCCATCGGCCGTCAGGATGATCGTCTCTCGCTCTCGCTGGCGCTTGATGAGTGCCTCGCGGTAGTTGTAGCCCCAGATATCTACGCACACGAGCAGTTCTGGGAAGAACTCAAACGTGTCGCGCACGAGGTCCTCGGGCTCCTTGGAGAGCGTCGCGCCGCTGATCGATGGCTGCTTGTGCGGGAACACGAGCTTCAACCGCGACTTGTAGACGCCCATGCGTCTCTCAAAGTGCGAGTTGTGCAGCGCGCTCGACATGGCGTCCACCTCGGAGCACACGACGCGGTCCTTCAGGCAGTACAAGTGCGACAGCAGCGAGTGCACCTGCATGGCGACGAGGTGGACCTTGCGGATGATCGAGTTGAGCTTCTTGCGGTTCAGCACGTCCTTGCCGCCGCCGCTCCTCGCGAGCGAGTACGCCGCGTTGTCGAACGACTTCATGCGCGAGTTGATCTGGGACGTCAGCTTGCGCTCCCACTTGGTTGCGGACGCGCCTCGGCAGCCGAACTCGCACATGTTTGACGTTGAAGTTTGGGTGCGACGAGGGTGCAGCATACTGCGATGCAGGTAGTAGTACGGGTTGCTCTTCATGATCTCCTCCAGCAGCCGGTTGTGCATGACCTTCATGACGTACGAGGACTGCGAGGCGTCGGGAGTGAGCGAGTGCGTCAGGAACTGCCACAAGAATGACGGGAGCTCGGCAGGGCAGTCCATCGACACGTTCTCCTGCTTCACGCC
>JAADXY010000843.1:0-13477 GCA_023338065.1 Phytopythium montanum
AAGTTACCAATATATTTCGAATATAACGGGTTGATTGTGTTTAAAACAATTTGTATCACCTTTTGAGGAAATATTCGATTTGTATCACCTTCCGGAATATTCCCAACAAAAAAAGATGAAACACGCAAGTACTTACTCACCTACTGTTTTAAAAATCTATACAAAATTGTTGATGTCGCCTCACTGATTTATTGGTGGAGAGATCGAATAAATACTATTGATATTGTATGGAAAGGTCGCAGTGTAGTTCCAGACCGCACGAGAAGTCCACGCTGTCCTCGAACGATGTGTCGTCCTCTTCTCCCTCGCTCGCTTCTCCTTCATCTTCGTCGAGTGGCTCGTCAGGATGCGCTTTGGTGTGCGCGCTCACAACCTTGGCCATCATGGTGAGGTTCCAATAGTGTCGGTTTGCCTTGAGGAAGACCAACATCTCGAGAGTCTTGGGCAGAAATCGGCGCCGTCTGAAGGAGGAGATGCGCTTCGACATGCTGAACAGGTGCTCGACGTCGTTGGAGGTTGGCAGCAGGAAGCGAGTGTCGACGTACTTGGTCTCCAACTCGAGCTCGATGCGCTGTGACTTACGCTCCTACTCGAGCGTTGCGTCGGCGTAGGTCTCGTCGCTCCCCACTTGAGCGCTCTCGTCCGCGCTCTCGCTTCCATAGTCTCCGTCCTTGAGCAAGCACTAAACGGTTGCTGCTCCGCCCACACTGAGGTCGGCTTCCTGAATCTTAAAAACAGCCGCTTCGAAAGGTGCTCAGTGGATGATAGCGGCTGACGGGCCAATGTACTTCTTCATGAACGCGAAGTCGGAGCAGATTCTGTCAAATAGCATTATGACCTCTGACATGGTCGTCTCGTCGTTCTGGAGCTTCTTCGTCACCGACTTGAACTTTAGGAGCGTGGCCAAGCGCTTCCTGATGCGCTTCTCCATCCCCACGCGCGGCATGACCCCAATCAGTTCGAGGTCGGTCCGCGACACAGCGCCTTCTTCGATGGACCGCACGAACCGCTTGAACATGTCGACCGCTCCAGTCCAACGTGTAGCGTTCCTCTGCTTCGGCTTCAGTGGTGTCATCAGTCGCAGCCGTCCAGCGTCTTTTTGCTGGCGGAGCTTGGTCATCAGCTCTCCAACCTTGGCTTGCTCGGCGTCCAAGTGCGCACTGATGAAGACTTCGACACCAAGGTTAAAGGAATTGATACACATCGTTTGCGCGAGCTGCCAGCCACCAATTCCATACCTCACACACGGAATTCCTGTCATTTTTCAATTTTACGACCATGCCACCACTCACGCCGCTCCAGAAGCTGGCGCGCGACCGCTTGCGCCGCCTTGACGGCTGGCTGTGGCGCATGTGTAACTGGCCAGAAGGCACGCACTTACTTGCACGTGCGCATGCAAGGAAGCGGAGTCTCGGGAGACCGAGACTAGAAAGCCTGGGGTGTTTTCAACTCTGAGTGAGATTCCTCCCCGGGTGGAGCCCGTGGGTTAGTCCTAGGCCACCCAAATGCGGTGACAGCCTCTGATAGGCCAATAATGGGCTGTGTCCCAAATATCAACCAATCAGGGTGAGACAGCACGACACCACGCCAGGTGAGCCCGACGTTTGTCCTAACCTACCTACAAATGCAATGGCAACTGAAACCCTACCTACAAATGCAAATTGTGCTACAAAGGCACGTACAAATGCAACGGGGACATCACCCCATTGCAGCATGCGGCTTGCTCATAAGCGGCTGCGTCCCACACCCAACACCACCAGCGACGACGGTGGCGCAAGCCAGCGGGCTATGCTGGTAATGCCGGCGCCGCAGAAGAAGAGTTCCTCGTGGACTAGGTTTGGGCCAAGCGTTGGATTAACCCGTTCGCGAACGAAGTCGTTAACTATACTATACTATTCCCAAGATATATGCAAGTAAATGGGACGAAAAAGGACCATCTCATAAATCACGGTACTGCTTGCGTGAAACGGAATCTACCGCATTTTTGTGATGATACTATTCAAAACAGACAGTGTACGTATTTGTTTTGGATAAAGTATGACAGAATAAGTTGAACCGAGTCGGACCATCACCGTCCCACTATAGCCAGTTGAAGTTGTGTGGAATGGTCCAAAAATGACCTTTTCGCAGCCGTTTTTCGAACCACCTTTTGAGATTTGTGCGATATGGTCCAAAAGGACCGTTTGATCGCGAACGGGTTAACGGCGCTGCGATTTACCTGGTCCAGTGGCGCGGGTACCACCAGCTCACCTGGGAGCCCCGCGCCCATCTGCAGTGGAAAATGATCGCCCGCTTCGAGCTGGAGACAGTCGAATCTGTCTGGGTGCTCCAGTCGACTCGCGCTTGCCACCGTCCCCGCAGTCGACCCCGCACAGATCGCCCAACACACCGCAGCGCGCGTCTGCTTGGTAAGTCTTCATTATTTTTACATTGTTTCGGTGTGTTGACTAACTTCAGTTCTGAAGCACGCCGCAATGGCCAGCGCGCGCGTCGCGCTTAGAGCAGGAGAGATCATGGGTATTGTTCCAATGCAATGCATGTATGGTTTTGGTCAATCTCCTCTTATTGTCTGGTATTGGTGCGTGCCGCACAATCAATCATGGTCAAGCAACAATGCCAAGAGTATGGCAATGCATGCATGGTCTATCTATTGTTACCGATCCTTGTTGCGCGCTCTTCCTTGGGCGTATTGCTATACAGACAGGGCTTGCTAGTACAACCCGTTTCGGCTAGTAGTACATTAGCACCACTGTCAAATTCGAGAACAGACAGCATAGTATGTGTACTAAAATTCAGTGGCCTTTCGTCGTTATTATTAGTACTATATTACTATTGCTAGTACTAATTCTGTCAGTTTGTAAAGTCCTATTCAAAATGATTTTAGCCAATCAAATCGCAGACGCTACTCAGAAACCACGAATCACATCACAGAAACACATAATGTACTTGAACAAGGTTTTGTCCGCAGTGGCAAGCATGGGTGGAGCTTTGACAGTTGCACTCGACGATGTTGTGTGTGACCAAGCAGCCGTTTGACTGCGATGGAATCATTTGACTCGAATTTCGTAGGCAGTGCAAACACCGTTCGCAGTCAGATCCAGTCTTCAAATATTAGCATGACACATTTATACCACTTCCTCTGTCCCACGAAAATATGACGGTTTAGGTTTTATTGATGTCATAAGGCACAAATAGTGGGGTATGATTGGTCAATATTAAAAAAAACTCGAACATTGGTGCATAAACTTACTGTGTGGATTGCGGCGCTTCGCTCATGGTTGCTTGCTTCCTGTGTACTATGCAATGTTTTTCGTATCGCTAATTTTTGACGGAGTTGCGGCAAAAAATACTTCTACAATGTAAAAATGGTGTCAGGTTTCCCTCGCTTTCGCTTTCAAACTGGACTCTTTTCAACAACAACAAAAAGAGGTCGTAGAGCACGACTTGTGCTTTACTCACGAACCTTTCCCGTCACAAACGAACATAAAAATCAAAAAGTTATGCGGTGCTGTGTGGGACAGAGGAAGTAGTACTTTGTTGAAAGTCGTATAGAATATAGCTTTGTATTATAATTCTTCGGCGGTGAACGATATTATTCGTACTATTCTAATAATTATAAATATGTAGTACTATTTTGTTGACAAATCCAATTAGAGTCCTATTTGATGTACGTTCAGAGCCAGGGAAGTCGTCGTCCTCTGCCGCCGGAGTGAGCAGGTAGCACGACCACATGGTTGTTGGTGGCGTTTTTGCAAGAGACCGTCTGCTTCAACACGGCGAACACGGCGAGGTGGATACATCAGATCAGATTTGGTGTGATCCACATACTTTTAGTAAATATTGGGGCCAATTATGAACATTATTCGTTGCAAAATCAGTAGGCGGCACATTTTTCGTCCCAATGTCCACATCTGTATTTACAAGTCGTCCTATTTTCTGGGCAAATAACGTGGCACCTTCCAGCAGGCTTTCCTACGACAAGCCTAGCGTATGGTTGGTGCGTGGCACTGTGAATGAACCGCCTTCCGTTTTTTGCGTGAACCACTCCAACGTTAGAGTGCTATTTGAAAGGATTACTCCAATTCACCGAGTCAAATTTACAAAATAAATAAAATGGTCATAAGCTTTCCAACTTTTGAAATGAAAATCCAGCCAATAAATCCACGTTTGTATTTCAAATCTTGTTTCACCCAAAAACCCACCGCGCCTCTGCCCTTTCTTGATGTTGGCTTGGGCTCCCTTTTCAACTCGTATTCAGTATACTCGCGCATCAATCAGCCAGCAACACACCACCTTGCCAGCATGGCCAAGACGAGCGCTCGATCGCCGCGCGCCGCTTCCACCGCCCGCACGGATGACCTGGAAACCCACATGGACGAGCTGTCGGACGCGTCCGAGGCGGACGAGGTGACACCGCCGCCGCTCGGGAAGCGCAAGCGCGAGGCGGCGGACGGCGCGGCGACGCCCAACGACGAGGACGAGATCGCTCGGCGGCGGCGCCGGCGCAAGTCACTGGCCTTCCAGCAGCGCCGCAAGTCGCTCACGCTGACCAGCAAGGCCAAGACGGGGGGCGCCGCGCCAGCCACGAAGAGCCGACAGTACATCAGCGACATGTACTCGACCATCATCAAGATGTCCTCGGAGAACGTACGTCCGCCTTGCACGTAGTGGTGGCGGCCCTTATCACTATCGCGCTGGACAGGACACGCGGTGCGGATGCTGACAGTGTGTGTGTGTGTGACGTGTGATGTATGGCGGGCTGGCAGAAAATCAACGTCAAGAACTCGTGGTCGCTGCACCTGATCGACCACATGGAGGACATTCTGGAGACGCCACGGTGGGTCAAGTTGCCGTTGTTTGGCTCGCTTTGGGCGGTGGTGGGGAGCTGACTGACGGGTCCTATTATGGCTGCGCGGCAGGGACAAGGACGGCGAGGGAGACGAGAACCCGGACGGCACGTACAACTTCCAGAAGGCGAGCTGCACGCTGGACGCGAGCATCAAGATCTACTCGTACCGCGTGGACGACACGTGGAACTCGTCCTACAAGATCCTCGAGAACCTCTCGCGCACCGAGAACAAGCATGGTGCGCATACAGTGGCTGGTAGTAGGCGGCGCTACTGCGGGGACCTGGTACTAACTGTCGCTATGGGCCGTCACCTAGGTGCTGAGGACGCGACGGACGACGCTGGCGAGCCAACGCGTAAGACGCGCAAGGTGGGGGCGGCGGCGCGTACGATCGAGAAGAACCTGAACAACATCAACCTCAAGACGTACGAGACGGAGTTCGAGGCCGACCCGCTGTTCCACAAGATGTCGCAGTCGTTCGACGAGGGCGGCGCCAAGGGCATGCTGCTCGCCAACCTGAGCGTCTACGACGGCTGCAAGATCCTGCTCAACTCGGCCGAGGTCAAGATGTCGACGCGCAAGTCGGCGTCTGCGTCCGCGGCGGTGGCGGCTCCGCCGGCGCCGAACAAGGCGGACGATGATGACGTGGTGATCAAGGAAGAGGTGCTGGAGGCCAAGCCGCTGAGCGCTCGCATCAGTCTCTCGTGCTTCGGCAGCCTCTCGTGTTTCTCTCAAGACACTCAGGTACTGCCTTGGTCTGCAACGAGGCGGAATGGATACCGGAGATTGACTGCTGTTGTGGTGTTCTGTGTGTGTCCAGAGTATGGAGGTCTGTCCGCCGCTGCGGCGGCTGTACGACCAGATCGAGGAGTACTACGGCGACGAGACCCGGCTGAAGCTTGGCGTCAAGAACGAGTTCCTGCTCAAGACGCCAGTCAAGGGGCGACGCCAGGTGACGGAACAGGCGGACAAGATCGCGATGAACCTCGCTGGCATCATGGAAGACGCCGCTGAAGAGAACAGCGACGGAGAGGGAGAGGACGACAACAGGGTGGACTTCTTTGACGCGAACGATGACGGCGACGACGACGAAGTTGGAGACGCCGTGGCGAGCGTGGAAGGCGACGACAGCCGCACCGAGACGGAAGACGACAACAGCGTCGACATGGACACGGACGCTGGCCCAGCCGAGGCCTCACAGTCTGCGACGCCAGAAGAAGACGCGCCAGAGAGCGGCGAGACTGCGGAGGAGGAGACGGAGCCAGTCGATGAGGAGCCGGCCAAGCCAACGAGCGCGTCCGACTTCTTCCGATCGCGAGCAGAGGCGTCGCGCGGCCAAGAAGCCGAAGCGAACGAGCTGTCGGAGATGATCGAGTCGGCCATGGTCCGCTCTGCGTCGCTGGCGGAGGAGGTGGGCGAGGACCTGGACGGCGTCAACGACTACTCCTACTTTGACGTCAAGATGCTCCGGAACTGGGCCGGACCGGTCCACTGGAAGTTCCCGGCGATGCGCAAGTTCCAGACCAAGACCCGCGTGGAGAAGCTTAAGAAGGACTCGGCGTCTGTTGATGCTGGTGATGTTGACGGTGGAGAGAACACTGGCGACGTCAAGTCAGATCAAGCGGATGCTGCCAAGAAGCCCAGCGGCGTCGACAAGAAGACGGTGCTCATCGACTTCTTCGCGGACGTGCCGGACTTTGACGCGCTGTTCAAGCCGCCGAGCTCGCCGAGCTCGCTCGTCATGTCCAAGGCGATCGTGTCTCGGCAGATGCAGAGAGCGTCCGAGCTCGTGCTGCCTGTGGACACGCACATCGAGATTGGTCTGTTCTTCCAGCGCTTCCTCAAGCCCAAGCTCAAGTTCTTCAAGCGTCCGACGACGGCTGAGCACTCCGGCAGGAACGAGTTTGACGCAGCTGGAGCTCGTGGGGAGATGGACACTGACGATGGAGACCGATCGTTCGGTGGAGGCTTTGACGGCGACGTTGGCGGCTTCGACGGCGGCTATGACGACGACAACGACAGCGCGGTCGACGCCAGCCATGCGGACGAAGTCACGTACTCTACGGACGGTCTGGTCGCCGCCCAGCGAGTCGTCGAGAAGATCGACGTGCACTACGAGCGCGTGGCCAAGCGCGTGGACGTCAAGAAGCTCAAGACGAGCATCTGGGACCATCTCGGCACGGTGGACGCGCCAGCAGCAGCAGTCAAGACGGCAAAGCCTGCGGTTGAAGAGCCTGTTGTCGTCAAGAACGAGAGCGGCAAGCGACCTCGTGAGGATGAAGACAAGGTCGACGAGAAGAAGAAGGAGAAGGAGGAAGTCGTGGAGCTCGACACGTCGTTCGAGAGCGTCGTCGAGAGCGTCGCCGCCACGGTAAGCGCTGTCTCCAAGTCAGTGTGTGTGGCTGGCTGACTATGCGGTGCTGACGTCTTGTGTTTGTATGCAACTTCTGCTACCAGGTCCCGCCCAACGTGTCGGTCTCGTTCTACTTTATCTGCATGCTGCACCTCGCGAACGAGAAGGGGCTCAAGCTCACGGGGCAGCAAGACCTGCGCAACTTCCACATTCAGAAGGACTGACCGACCAGGTGAGCCCCAGCCCATGCCGTCCGTTTTTGATAGCTCAGTCGGGCAAGCTCGTCAATATAGATTAGTCCTCTCTCCGTCAAGCCTCTCCAGCCTCTCCAGCTTCAGCTCCTCACAACGACCAGCCTCGCGCGACGTCTGCCGGGTCACTACCTGGCTTGGGCTGGTTCTCCAGCTGATCCGCACTCAGCAGCCGGATGTTCTCGTGCGAGAACAGGTCGCCGCTTGCTGCCGGCGTGACCGCCGCCGACTGTGAAGCACCAGCTCCCGGCTTGGTCTTCTTCTTGCCCTTGAGGATCGACGCGCCGGGCTTGAAGGGCGTCGGGAGCACGACGGGCATGACCTCGTTGAAGTCTCTCATGGCGTCTTCAAACGCGAGGTGGTCCGCCAGTATACTGGAGCGAAGTGACGGGCTTCCGTGCTCGTAGGGCCCCCAGGGGAAGGCCCGATGGTGCGCGAGCGCGACGAAGCACATCTCGAAGCAGATGAGCAGGTTCTGGATGCCCGTCTGCACGTTCTCGACGCTCCAGGAGCCGATCTCGTGCAGGATCTGGAAGCGCGAGAGGAAGGCGAGCACGACGCTCTGCCAGAAGGACAGGAAGAGCACGGCCTTGATGCACAGGAACTTGGGCACGGGGTTGTGCGCGCGCAGGTGGCCGCCGAGCGCCAGGTAGAAGAGCACGAGGTAGTAGAAGGCGTACGTGATGGACGCGTTGACCACCAGGCTGATGTAGATGTAGCCGTTGGCCACGCTGAAGTTGCCCTGCTCGTACTTGCCATTCAGGTGCAGCACGATGGCGAGCAGTGCCATGAGCGGCTTGACCGCCACGAACTGCATGGTCGCCATCTTGCAGTCGCGGAGGAAAGTCGGGCCCATGACGATAGGCGAGCACCACTTGGAGAACGGCCAAGGGTGCGGCAGGTCGGGTAACGAGTGCAGCACCTCGAGCACCTTGTCGGTGCTGCCGTTGCCTAAGTAGGCGATCATGAGCGCTAGGAAGAGGTAGATCACGTAGCCCTCGTACGAGTCGCGCATCAGGTCCAGGTACAACGCGGCGTCCTGCGGCGTTAGGTGGGTTGTCAGGCCGTGGACGTGCAGGATTGATGAAGAAGACTGACCTTGAAGCGGAGGGAGAGCCACGAGTCGGTCGCGTAGATGGGCACCATCCACAAGATGCCGATGATCTGGACGTGGTCAGATTAGCAGGCGAGAGGCAACAGCGAACGCCTGAGAGCGCTAGGCACCTTGCTCTGGACGATCGGCTGCGTGAAGTGGTGCAAATGGCCGCGGATGAGCGTGACGGACGCCACGACCGAGGCGGCCACGAAGAGCCCGGCCACAGCCCACACGAGCCGCTGCACGTTGGCCTCGGCGCTCTCGAGCTCTGCCTCGTCCTCGGCGCGCTGCTGCGCGCTCGCCGGCGCGAACTCCCACTCCATGGGCGGCGGATGTCCTGGTGGCTTGTCAAGGCTTCAAGTGGCGGCGTCCAGGTGAGAAAATAGCCCTGACAACCTATGATACAGCATGAACCGGTTGAATAGAGTATTTTTTTCATGCCAGGACACGGCTTCTGCAGTGTGACAACTTGACTTGTTATGTGGCATATCCGTGTGTATAGACTATTTGACCAGATGCACCCATGATTAGCCTTTCCGGAATGTTGGTCAATCCCGCAACCATTCCGCATGCAGCACTCTTTCGAGTTTGTCACACACCAGGAACCTTCAGATCGACAATTGACCTGCACACCTGAGAAGAAGTCGTTGAGATGCTCGCGGCGCTGTGGACGTCCTCGCTGCCCGCGCGGCGCCGCGCCGCCGCCCAGCTCGCCCCCTTGGCCTCCTCAAGCTGCTGCGCGTCGCAGATCTCGTTCCAGCGGCTCCTAAGCTCGCTTCCACGCATCGAAACGACCAGCAACCACGCTCCATCCCTGCGTCACGCATTCCCTTCTACTCCGCGCATCCGCCTCGTGTCTCCACTACTGCTGCCACCAACAGCACTAAGCCCCCGACCGGGCTTGTACCGCGCCAGCGCGCTCCAGTTGCAGCTGTCGCGCGGGTTCAGCAGCGGCTGGGACCGCGACCCGTGGAACAACCGCCGCAACGACTGGCTCACGCCCATCAAGTACGGCGCGCTCTTCGCGCTCGGCGCCGGCGCCGTCGTCGTCTCCACCTCCTGTACGTCTCATTGCATCCCTACCGCCACCCTCTAGACGGCCATACTAACCAGCGTCTTGCTCTGGCGCTCGAGTACAGTCGCAATCAGCCTCATCATCCCGTGTGCAGCGGCTTATGGCGTCTACACGCTCTACCAGAAGTTCTTTGGCCCGTTCCGCTCGGGCTTCGGCTCTTCCAGCGACCCGTTCGGCGACGTCAGCTCGAACGTCGACCGCCTTAAGGACATGTTCAATCGCCAGACGTCCGAGCGTCCGAGACGTGGCGATGCGAGTGCCTCGAGCGACCTGGACGCGCTGGTGAAAGACCTGCCGTTCGTGGTGCGAGGAGCCGTCAGGTCGCTCTTCTCGATCGTCGGCAGCGCCATGCAGAGCTCTATGCAGCGCGCCGGCGAGCTCCGACGGCGCGTGAACGACCAGCTGCAGGCCAACGCGCGTGTTGTTGCCGACATGGGCGACGGAGTGAGCGTGTCGACGCCTCAGCAGTGGATGGAGTCGAGTGCGTCGTCGCTTGTTGGGTGATTGGTGGACTCGACTGGTTGATTAACGAGTGTGAGTGTGTGGTGAGGGCAGCTGTGAACGGTGTGGGACGGGTTGAAGCCGTGTTCCCGGTGGTTGGCGGGTCCTACGGCGGGGCAATTGTGACGGTTAAGGCGTCGATTGGCAGCGGAGGCGAGCTCAACATTCAGGAGCTGGCATGTGCGTCACTTACCGAGTGTGTTCGAGCTTGACGGGATGCAGTGACTGACTGTGGCATGATCCAGACTGCAACAAGCGGACGGGAGAGGTGATCGACCTGCTGCGGGACGCGTCGCCGCGTGGCGGACGCAAGACGATCATCGACGCTGAGTACGTGGACCTGGACGACGACTCGGACCGCCGGTCTTCGCGGCGGTAAATCCCATCCAGTCGCTGGCTCTGGGAGGAGGTTAACGCACTAGGAGCACGACCGAGATCCATTCATTGCTGATGCCTATGTTCACGCCCTACCGTGTCTGGTCATGGAGCTTCCCTTGCCGATGTCTAACGCTTGGCGACCGGGAAGGAGCCGAGGTGCTTGACGGAGCAGACACTCTGCTGCAGCTGCTCGACGGCCGCGCGTACGTTGGCGTCATCTCCGTGTCCGATAGTCTCGACGAAGAAGTCGTAGCCGCCTTGCTCCTGCCGGTAGATGGACTCGAGGCACGTGAGGTTGATGCCGTGCCTCTTCCACACCTCGAGCGCATTGAGCAGCGAGCCGACCTCGTGCTTGATGGCCATGCTCCAGCACGACTTGTCGTCGCCCGTCGCAGCCGGACACGTCTTGGAGAGCACGGCGAAGCGGATGAAGGACGCCGCCTTGCCGTCCGAGCCTGGAGCGGCAGCAGCAGCAGTCGCCGCATCCAGCAGCTTGAGGTCGTGAGCTGCCGCCGCACTGGACGACGTGATGGCCACCGTCAACTTGGTCGATTCAGAAGAAGCTCGAGCCGCAGTCTCCGTCACGTTGGCGACCGTGACGACCTTGGCCGTCGGCCACGTCCGCTCGACGTAGTTGAGCAGCCGCGCCTCGGTATCCGCCGGTGTGAAGACGACCGTGACATCTCCTCCAGCCTTGGCGGCGCTCGGGTCTTGAGCTGCAAAGACAAAGGCGCGCGGCATGACGATCTCGGCCGAGACCTTGAGCGACGAGCGCAGCAGCTGTGCCTGCGTCTCCTTGACCATGCCAAGCGTCGAGTCCTCGATGGGCACGACGGCGTAGGCCGTGCGGTTGGCGACCACGTCGTTGAAGGCTTGGCTGATGGCCTCGGCCGACACCAAGAACTCGTCCGCGAGGTGCTCTCCGCCAAAGTGCGAGAGCGCCGCCTGCCAGCAGAAGGAGCCAGAGACGCCGGCAATCGAGATGGCCGGGTGCGCCACGCGCTGCAGCAGGTACGCGACTTGTACCTCTTTGGTGAGCGGCATGACAAAGTCGCGGTACAGGTCCGAGATGAGCTGCGGGTCGACCTTGAGATGTTGCTGGCCAGCAGTGGGCGAAGGCAAGGCAGTCGACCCGTCCGCGATGTCCTGGCCGTACGTGGACGCCTTGAGCTTGACGCGCTCTAGTACCTTCTGCTCGGTCAGGCAGAGTCTATAGTGTTAGGGAGCATGTATCGTAGGCGATCCAGCGGTAGTAGTGACGACGTACGTGCTCGACGGCCATGTTGGTAAGTGCGTCCATGATGCCGGCGGCGTCATTCGCGCGGATGAGTGACGTGTAGCGCTCCGTCTCGGCCTGGAACTTGGCCTCGGCGATGAACTTGCCGAAGTGGATGCGCTTGCTCAGTGCCTGCAGCACCGCAATGTCCGCCGTCGCCGTCGACCCGTACTGCCATGCGTCACAACAACATGCATACACATGGTTAGCCTTGTGTGGTGGCCACTACAGCGGAGTCAAGGAAGTCGAACATACAGCCGAGGCGTCACTAGTCGGGGTAGTGACACCTGGGAGGATCTTCTCGAGGTACACGTTCATGATGTGGTCGTTGAGGTTGATGCGGTTCGGGTGCAGCACGCGCGGGTAGTCCAGCGTCGGCAGCATGGGTTCCGGCAGCAGGTGCGGGTAGAAGGCGTTCTCGTCCGCCGCAGTGTAGCGCCGCATCAGCGCGTGCAGCTTCTCCGTCTCGAGCAGCATGAAGTCCTGGACGTCGGATTAGTGACGCGTCAGTAATCGGCCGTCACTACTGTTGACGTGCAAGGTGGGTGGCCGCACCAGCAGACTGCCGTCAAAGCCGTCGTACTTGCCCTTGAGCCCGCCGAACGCCGCGCTGGAGCTGTGGGCCGCTCGCATCTATAGTGAGCGCATGGTCTGGTGTGTTTATAGTCACTTTGTAGTGGCGGCGCACCTGTTCTTCTCGTAGACCTCCGGGTTGAGCGGGAACTGCGCGCGCTCGATCAGCGCGAAGATGATGGTCTCCTCCTGTCTGCCCCACCGATCCGCAGCGTCCTTGTGAGCGCCATTGTCTATCCTCAAACAGCCGAGCAACGGTATCTTGAAGAGCGGGACGCACCGAATGAGCACATTGCGAAAGTCGTCGAGCTTGACGGGCTGTTGCGCACCAGCCAGCGCAGAAGTTGTCGCGCTCTGCATATCGTCGGCTAGTGCTGCGTCTCTTCTGGACGTCGCGAAGGTGCTGCACGTGGCGTGGAAGAGTACAGAGTCACAGGGAGCGCCGCCGTCAGCCGACAACGTGTTGCTGCTTTCCACTTTGGGCACGCAATTGGTTGCTTTGTGGAGGTCAATGGAGGAGTTGCGCAAACGATGCATTCCGTTCATTGATTGGCTGAAATGAGGATCCTCTCAATGCGTAATTGGGTAAAATGCATACATGATCCGAAAAGAGAAACCAGGTCACTATATCGAGACAGTTAAGTCACTCGTTCGAGGTCCCGTGATGCAACCTTGCTCTAGTATCGGCGCTGCTTGGCCCTACACATGACCCGAGACGCGAGGCACATGGTCACCCAGCACAGAGTCAGATGAGCTGTTGACATCCAGAGTATACACTTCAGCAGCAGCTAAAAGAGATGGCGGGACGTACCGGAACTTCTTGGCCGGGAAGCCCGTCGGGTCCAGGCGCACGAGCTCCGTGGTCTCCTCCATGCTCTCGGGCAGCGGCAGCCCGCGCTCCACGCGCTTGACGAGCCACATGCGCAGCGCGCTCATCTGGTCGTAGTTGCGCAGCAGCGTGTTGAGCTCCTCGGCCGACTGGTGGCGGCGTCCACAGACACAGACAGGAGCAGTGTCAGTTGCGCCAACGCCAGAACGAATTGGTCCAATGGCAGGCACGTACGTGGCCCGACTTCTCGACGACCAGGCGCTTGGTCTTGCCCGTCAGCAGGCGAGGATTCGCGCG
>JAADXY010000844.1:0-13463 GCA_023338065.1 Phytopythium montanum
ACCATGCACAGCGGCAGCACCATGTAGCCGATGGTGCGCGAGAGTGCAGCGCCGTGGAAGCCCAGCGACGTGTGGTACGTGAGGTAGTAACCGCCGACGATGTTGACGATGTTGCTGAGGATGGCGAGCACCAGCATGGGTTTCACGATGTTCTGCGCCTGCAGCAGCTTGCGGCACATCTCGTAGATGAAGAGGAACGGCGCGCCGAAGACCGTGATGCGCGAGAACTCGCCGGCCAGTCGAGCAACTTCAGGGTCCTGACCCAAGTACGAGAGGAAGAGGCCTGAGTGCCAGTTGAGCAGGAAGATCGGGAGCAGGCAGGAGCCGACAACAAGGATGGCCGACTGCAGGTAGATGCCGATGTTCATGAGCTTCTTCGCGCCGAAGGCTTGCGCACAGAGCGTGTCGAGCGCCGAGGAGAGGCCAAAGCCGATCGATAAGGCCGAGATGTTGGTGAACTTGAACGGGAGACCAACATACGGGAGGTTAGTGTCCAGTTGCTAACGCATTGTCCATATTTGAGACGCGACGACGACGTACCATGGTGGAGAGTGTGGCAGCAGCCACAAACTGCTTCGTGTCGGGCGAATCAATGTGTCCGACGAGCATGACGACGACGAGACCCGGGAAGTACTCGAGCGTGTACGTGATGACGACGGGGTAGACGAGCTTGAGCGACCTGCGCAGCTCCTCCATGGCCACCGGCTCGGGCTCGAGCGCCTGCTCCTCTCTGGGCGTCAGTATCGCCTCCAGGTCTCCTCCTCGTGGGGTGTCGGCCGCCTCGTCAAAGTGTCGAGGCGTGCGCTTGACGGCGTCGACTGACCCGGCGTAGCTCGGACTCGTTAGTGGGAAGGTGTTGGTGCGGGACATGACGGGCAGCTCGTCGTGCACGAAGGAGGCGTCCTCGAGGTCCATGGGAGCGACGTCCACGTCCATGGGAGCGCTCAGCAGCGGCGCGTGCTCCGTCTCGCGGCTGTTGGTCATGGTGACCAAGGAGCTGAAGGAGATCGGGTGTTGCGCGGCTTGTGGGGGGAGGAGGAGGACGGGAAGTGGCGCGATGGAGAGAGGAGAGTGCGCGCTAGACGGTCGGGGTGCGAGTGTGGGTGTGAGAGGGCGTTGGTGGTTGCGGGGCGGCGGCGCGCTTTGAAGCGTGGAAGCAGTTCCGTCGTGGCCCCACACTCACTTGGAAGTGCGTGTCAACAGAGGGACGTCGTTGCATTTCACAGATTGTCTACCTGGTAGTCAATCTGTCATTGCATGTGTCACTGTAGAAATGAAGGTATGTCACTGTTGTGAAAGTCACGCCACGTTGGTCACGTCGACGTTGAAGCGATGATCTTGGCGGCAACAGCACTTTGGACGTCGTTAGTAGTGTAGCCATGAGCTATGGGGGAGGGCAGGCGACTTCGATGGCAGAGCGTGAATGCGCTCGTGGAGCGACGTCGAATCGTCCCAGACACTTCAGGTGGACGGCTGTGACGGCTGCTAGATTCGCATGCTGTCTTGCGTTCTACGACGGCCTCCAGGGGAAGCCGTCGCAACGTCGGAGGACGCGGACGGCTCGTTTGGCTGCGTGCAAGGGCGTTCTTCACCCCTGGCGCAGCCGTCCGAGTCGAGCGGCGAGATTGTTCAATTTGAGGCTCACAGTAGGCAATGGCGACTTTGAAGCCTTTGGCTTCATGGTGTTCATCACGTTGTGGCGAGTCCGCCGTTCATCACGCTGTGAACATGGCGATTGACTGACTGGCGGTGACCAAGCAAAGATCGAATGACACTTCTTCGGGGTACTCTTCTTTGATTGAAGAGAAGATTTGGAACAACGCTGGGAAAGCTAGATGCAAGGCCAGCCAGCAGACGAAAGGAGCACACGGCGTCCGCACCCGCCACCCCCGCGCCGAAGCACTCAAGCCTCAAGACGCGGGAGCAGCGTAGCACCCAAGTTGACACCGCGACGCTTCCCCTCCATCTTGCCGACGACGTCCTCTCTCCGAGTTTCTATACCAGTTGCGAGGCGTGGCGCGTCAATTTCTCTGCTCCTCCTCCTTCCCCCTCACAGGAAGAGGTCGAGCGACGACACACTAACTTAGAAGCACTTGCGGTGGACGATCGACGGTCCCGACTCGTCGTACTCGGCCTTGGAGATCCACATCTGCTGGAACGTCGACAGCGACGACAGGATCGAGCCACCGATCCACACCGAGTACTTGCGCTCAGGCGGGGCCACGACCTTGATCTTCATGGTCGACGGCGCCAGGGCCGTCAGCTCCTTCGTCATGCGCTCGCCAATGCCCGGGTACATGGTGGTGCCGCCCGAGAGCACGATGTTGCAGTAGAGGTCCTTACGGATGTCGACGTCGCACTTCATGATCGTCTGGAACGTGCAGTCGTGGATGCCCGACGCTTCCTTGCCGATCAGCGACGGCTGGAACAGCACCTCCGGAGTACGGAAGCGCTCGTTGCCGATCACGATCACGTTGCCGTCCGGCAGCTCGTAGCTCTTCTCGAGGCCCGACGACTCGGCCGCCGTCTTCATCTCCTGGTCGAAGTCGAGCGCGATGTACGTCAGCTTCTCCTTGATGTCGCGCACGATTTCGCGCTCGGCCGTCGTCGTGAACGAGTAACCGCGCTCCGTCAGGATCTTCATCATGTAGTCCGTCAGGTCGCGGCCGGCCAGGTCGAGGCGCACGATGGCGTGCGGCAGCGCGTAGCCCTCGTAGATGGGCACCGTGTGCGAGACGCCGTCGCCCGAGTCGAGCACGCAGCCAGTGGTGCGGCCCGACGCGTACAGCGAGAGCACGGCCTGGATGTTCACGTACATGGCGGGCACGTTGAACGTCTCGAACATGATCTGCGTCATGCGCTCGCGGTTCGCCTTGGGGTTCAACGGCGCCTCCGTCAGCAGCACCGGGTGCTCCTCGGGGGCCACGCGCAGCTCGTTGTAGAACGTGTGGTGCCAGATCTTCTCCATGTCGTCCCAGTTGGTCACGATGCCGTGCTCGATCGGGTACTTGAGCGTCAGCACGCCACGCTTCGACTGCGCCTCGTCGCCGACGTACGCGTCCTTCTGGTCCATGCCGACCATGATGCCCAGGTGCTTGGGGCGGCCGACAATCGACGGGAACACGGCACGCGGGGCGTCGTCGCCGGCGAAACCGGCCTTGCACATGCCCGAGCCGTTGTCGACAACGAGGGCCTGAACGTCTTCGTCAGCCATCTTGGAGGGTGGGGGGGGGGGTTGACGGGGTGGGGTGCTTGCTCCGAACTGGAAGAAAAGGAGAATGGGAGTGGTCGAGCGGATCGCTTTCGGACGCGAGCGAGCGTGTCTTTCGCTCTCTTTCAATCGCATGTCATCCCTCCTCTGATAGAGGGGAGTAACGGTAAGTATTGGTGTCGCCCCGCCCTGACCTCGCACGTGGGTCCTTCGCGTGATTTCCTCCCCCTTTCTCCATACTGAACACAAGATACTGTTGAGAAAGCAGCTGATTGGCTCGTTTTGTCAACCTCACGTTCACGCGAGAGGGCGAAAAGGGTTCACGAAGAGTCACTCTTTCCGTTGAGTGCCCGCCAGCATACATTCTACAAGACAAACCCATGTTGACTGGTCGTACGGTACGAAGGAGGAGCCGCCGCGTTGCTCGATTGTTCTTGGTGTGGTGGCGGGACAGCGGGGAGGTTGGTGGGCTGGCGGATATGAAGACAATGACCCGCAAGCACGAGCACTGCTGCACAGCGCATTGCATGCAAGACACGTGGCGGAAAAGCTTATTCGGGCGGGCGTTTGATCGAGAGCAGCTCATGTGGCGAATGAACCCGCCACGACGATGATCCCTTTCTGTCTGTGAGACAAAAATTCCAATCAAACAACGTCGTCAGCAGAAAACGCATCTCGATCGAGTTTGAGAGGGTCTTACATGGTACCGTGTGTCGTTTAACAGTGCTCCCACACCCCGCTTCAGTGACAGAACGGTGAAAGGGGGGACGCCGCATCGTGTGCCACGAAGCGCCAATCTGCACAGGAAGCGACCACCATGGTGGTTCAAAAAGGCCCCACAACGCCTCCTGACAGGCGGGCCAAGCAAGCACTGCAAGGTGTCGGTGACAATGCAGCTAGGTAGCTCCCTTTGATCTCCATGACAGTGCGTGGAAGTCAGTATTCTTGGAGTCAATCCTACCTTTTCAGCCCCTACTTCCTTCGAATAACCTCATAGATTGAATACTGTACCAATTCGGAAGGATTGGTTGAACATCAGTAATTATCGTACCACATATCTATATCCTGATAACATTTTAGGAGTACCTCGCAAGCTCAAAACGGAGGATTGACTGCAGTCAGAATGCGCCTATCCCCTGCAAATCCTGCCTCAGCCAATCAGCGCGCGCCTACGACGCTGATCAAACTGTCCGGAACTGTGCGTCCCATCATACAACCTCCAAGTGTTATTCCCGCAGCCGAAGAACCTCAAGCCGTTCTTAGCCGAGTTCAAGTCGTGCACGAGACCGGCATCACCGCAGCGCCGCCCTCATGGCCGCGGCAACGGACTGGACGGCCGCGGACGCCGACTACGCGTACGCGGAGCACGTCCTGTCGTCTCTAGCGCCTCCTCCTCCTCCTCAAGACGCCGCCGCCGAGATGGACGCGGCACCCGCGGAACCAGGCTCCATCTCGCCGCCGCTCAAACCGCGACTCGGGAAAGGCGGCAAGGAACACGAGCAAGACGAGGAAGGACTGACGCCCATAGAGAAGCGGCGGCTGGAGCAGCGGCGCAAGCGCAACCGCGAGGCCATGCAGCGCGCGCGCCAGCGCAGCAAGGACCACATGGACGGGCTGCGCGAGCAGGCGCGCGCGCTTTCTCAGGCGCACGACGGGCTGCTGGCGCGTCTAAACGAGCAGGTGGCGCGGTTCGCGGGCGTGGAGGCCGCAAGCGAGCGCGTGCTGGCGATGCGTGCACGGCTGGACGACGCGCGGGAGCAGGCCCAGGCGCTCATGGCGCAGAACCTGCGCTTCCAGGAGCAGATCGATGAGCGGATAAAGCGCGAGGACCGCATGGAGGGCCTGCTGCGCGAGCTCACCGTACGTGCTGGCTGTCGGGTGGTGTCGCTGCTGCTGCTGCCGGATGCGATGTCACTAACGCGAGGGTTTCGTGTGTGTAGCGGGAGCAGGAGCGGCAGGCGGTGACGTTCCGCAACATTTTCCGCGAGACGCTGGACGACTCGCAGCTGCGCGTGTTCTTCACCGAGGAGCGCGCGATGCGGCTGATCCTCGAGTCGCGCGCGGACCGGCGCGCGGTCGACCGGCTGGGCTTCGAGAGCTGCAAGCCGGCCGGTCTGTTCGGCTGGACGACGCTGCACCGGTTCGAGGGCCACGAGCTGCTGTTCTCGTTCAAGAAGCTCTTCCGGTCGCGCGCGGCGTACGACATGATGGCGCGCAACTGGGCCAACGAGCTGCGCTTCGCGACGTACCGCAGCGCGTCCGAGGCGGCGACGCAGCGCTTCCACATGGTGCAGAAGGTCAACGACGACACGTTCCTGATCGCGAGGGAGAAGCAGGACCCGGAGCACGCCGGTGAGGTCGTGCGCATGCTGCTGCTGCGCTTCCGGCTGTTTGAGGCCGACGGCAGCTACTCGGTCGTCACACAGAGCGTGCGCCACGACGGGGACAACGTGCACGCGGCCGCGCGCAAGAAGATCTGGGCCAACGACGTCTGCATGTGGTGCCACTTCACGCCCGTGGCGGACCCAGAGGGCGGCGGGGAGCACTGCCTCGTGCACATGGCCGGCAAGACGGACGTCGGCGACCCCGGCAGCGTGCGCATCAACGTGCTTGAGACCATCATGGGCCTGCTGCGCTGGGAGAACATCAACGTCGGCTCGCCGCTGTGGATCACCTCGGGCAAGGCCGACGACGACGAGCACGAGTGAGGCGGTGGCATTGGGTGAGTGCGTTGTGTATATCTGAAGTGAGTGACGCTTGCTTGCAGAGCAGAGCAGAGCGGAGTGGAGTTATTGGAGGAGGAAGGAAGGAGGAAGACCTTGGAGTGAGCCGACGAGCGTGGCACCGGACTCGAGAGACGGACGGCGAGGGCAGTTGCGGCCGTCCCTCATGACGAGCGAGTGAGGAGGTGATTGATGCCTATCGTGAGCTCGCATGACGTGGGCATCCGTCCCGCCACACTCCGTAACTCGCGATCCAATCACAGCTCGGTATTTGTAAAGAGTGATGGTAGATTCGGCTCTGATCGAAGATCACTCCGTACATCTGATGTGCCATCACCTCAATAACCGGGAGACGGCATTCGACCATGAAGAACGCGCCGATCGACGGCGGCGGCGGCGGCGCTCCCGCGCGAGTCCCAACACCTCCATCCGTTTCCGCCGCCGCTCCCTCTGGAGCCCTAGACCCACCCACTCCCTCGCTCCTAGACGCCGAAGACGCGCAGTGGATGCAGGCCGCGTTCCTGTCTTTAGACGGTGGCGTCAATGCATCGGTCTTCGTTGCAGACCGTCCAGCCATCGAGACGCCCAGCAAGACGCCGCGCCTTCCAGGCCGCGTACCTACGGACTCTAAGCAGGACGTCCCGTACGCGCAGCTGTCGCCTAAATCGCGCCGCAAGCGCCGGAACCGCGACCTGATGCGCCAAGTGCGGCTTAAGGAGCGCGAGTCGATGGACCAACTGCGCGCCACCGCCGCTCGGCTAGAGACACAATACCAGGCCATAACCAGCGCTTCAGACGCGCACACCGCGGCCACCAACTCACAGCCGTACGCGCAGCTGATATCGACCGCTTCACGGCTCAAAGACGACAATTTCCGGCTGCGGAAGGCGCTGGACGACAAGTTCAAGCTGCAGGAAACGCTCGAGCGCGTCCACACCGACTGCCTGCCCTCCAACGATGCCCAAGAGCCCCACACCGCTCCCAAACTAGACGCCAGTCACCAGCAAGACGACAAGGAAGACCACGAGACGTTCACGCCGCTGTCTAGCGCCTACATCACTGCCCGGATGCGAGGCACGCTGGCCCAATCCGCCGCGATCCGCGAGGCTTTGACGCGGTGCTCAGCGGCCGAACGCGCGCCGTTCTTTGGCTGGCGAGTGCGGTTGCAGTCTCAAGCTCACTGGCTGCTGTTCGCGTTCGACAAGCCGTTCCCTCAGGCCACCGCTCGCAACGCCATGCAGGAGATGTGGGACCGCGAGCGAGGCATGCACAGCTACAGAGGAGCCAGCGAGCTGGCGCGTCAGTCCATGAGCGTCGTGCAGAGCGTCGACGACGACACGTACGTCTTCCAGCGGCGGCTGAGCCTGGACGGCGACCCGCTGTACGCTTCCGGGTCGAGTTCAGCCTCAGGTTCACCAGTCGTGTCGACGTACCTGCGCTTCAGGCTCGAGACACCGGCGGGGTTCGCCATCGGCCTCACATCCGTCGCTCCGACCGTCTCGATGTGTCAAGACAGCAGTGATAGTGAAGAAGAGGAGGAAGAAGACGTCTGGGGGGCGGACCTGTGTCTCTGGACCGAGTTCGAGGCCGTGGAGGCTACTACAACAGGGAGAGAGAGCTGCGTGGCGCGCATCTCGGGCCGCACGAACGCCCGGAACGCCGCGTTCCGGCACCGCGCGGCGGCCGACTGCGTCATCGGGCTGCTGCGCTGGGAGAGCGCCAACATGGGGCCCATGTTCGCCTTCACTTGTTGACCAAAGTACACAGACAGACAGACGTGCATTGACAGCATTAAGGCTTTGGACGTGGGGGCTGGGATGAAGTGGTGGGTGCTACGACGGCAGGAGCGTCAGGGGGCTCGGCATGACGGCGTACTCCCACGTCATGGTGCGCGAGATGGAGTTGACGAGCCGCACGTACATGTCCTCCTGCGTGTTGTACTCTGTGGACGCGATGAACTTGACGGTGACGCCCTCGTCGCCCGTCTCGTCGTCTTGCTGCGCCGTGAACTCGACCCAGTTGCAGCTGTCGACGTACTCAAAAGGCGAGTCGAGCTCGAGCGCCGCGCGGACCTCCGGCGACGGGTTGACCGAGTACCGGCCGATGACGAAGCCCTTCTCCGTCTGCATGCGGAAGAAGAGGTTGTGCGCGCGCATGCACTTGCCAGCCACCACAGGGTGCTCAATGTCGCACGCGCCAATGTACGCGCTGTCGTTGACCACTTGCAGCACTTCGTGGCGCACGACGCGGCGGAATGGAGACGACTGCGGGCTCGAGTACCGCTGCCAGGCGTTCAGCATGGCTTCTTGGGGTGTAACACCGGCGAAAAACTTGGAGAAGCTTACGAAGAAGTCGCCCGAGGGAGTCGACTCGCACTTGACCTTCCAGCCGAACGTCGCGGACGGAGGGATCGGACAGCCAGGCTCCACGGCTTCACCGCCGAACATGCCCATTGGCGACCCGCCTCCGGTACTATGGCGGCGTGTCGGCTTGGCACCAGCCGCGGCCTCGATCTCAATGTCAGCGAATGGACGGGATGTGAACGGCTTGGCCGTCTCCTCCACGAGGCGAATGTGCTGGTAGCAGCTGCGGATATGCTCGTTGACCTGGAGCTCCGTGAGTGGCGAGAACTCGAAGTCCGAGAAGAGTGACGTCGGCGACGTGGTGGTCGGACACGGCAGCTCCAGCTCTTGCTGGCGGTCCGTCATGGTCTGCTCGAAGCGGCGGAACGTCTTCTGCTTATCCGTCAGCAGCTGCTCCAACAGAAACTTCTCCTCCTTGAGCACGTGCGACAGGTCGGCCAGCGCGTAGTAGTCGGCTTCAAGCGCGGCAACGCCAGCTGGCGAGACAGGCGATGCCGATGAGGAGGCCGTGTCAGCGCCGGAGCCGGAGCCGGAGCCGGACGCGCGGCGCGCCAGAGAGGCCTCGCTCAGCGCCTGGTAGCGCTGCTCCAGCTCCAGCAGCGTCTCCTTCATCTGCTCAATGTCGTCGCGCTGGCGGCGCCGCGCGCGCTGCATCGACTCGCGGTTGCGCTTGCGCCGGATCTCGAGCGGCGTCAGGTCGCGCTCGTCCCACGCCAGGTCCGTCGGCGGCTTGGCAGCAGCTCCAGCGCCAGCGCCAAGCCCAGTCCCGGTACTACCCGAGCGTCTGCGTGGCTTCTTCGCCGTCGGCTTGGTCTCCGTCTTGACCGCTTGCTCGCTGCTTGGACTGCTAGAGACGCTCGTGACGCTCCCGTCCGTCGCTGACGCCGCGCGGGCCGCCTTCGCGCTCGAGTCACTCCCCGAATCGTCCGATAGAAGCTGGGAGAAGGTGCCGAGGCCGTCGCGGACGCCCGAAGCCGACTGCTTGGCTCCCGATGGGACAGGAGACATGACGGCGGCGGCGAGAAGCGCGTCGGCATCGTGCGGCTCCGGCTTGACGTCGTCCTTGGCGTCCATGGGGCCTGCGAGCGCGGCCACCGCCACGTTTTCTTCGTCCGCTGCTAACGCCCACCACGGGGAAGAAGAAGCGGCGGCGGAAGCGGAAGCGGAGGACGAGGCCCCGCCGCAAGGAGCGAGCGCGGCGCCAGCCCAGGCCGACGTCATGCAGTCGTCGGCCTCGTACGTCCACTCGTCGCGGTCCAGCAGCTCGTCGCTCGCCCAGTCGTCGCCCAGAAGCTGCTCGACGAGTCCCATCTTGCTATTCAAATTGAGCGTTACTGGTGGGTTCGTGGGTGGGGACTGGATCAATTTGTCTTGCCTGGACACCTTTGGACGCCTTGAACAGCGCAATGCGCGTTTCACACTGAGACCAAGAGACCACATGGCGGCGTTGGGGGGAAGGCGGCATACATTTATCAAGTCATCGTGGCGACCCTGGCAGCGTTACAAATCTCAAGTACTTTTCGTTGTCAGTCTTTGGAACGCGGTACCCATCCTTTTCTTCCCTGTCGCTTTGCGGTCTGCGCCATGAAGACGCGTTTGGATTGGAAGAAAATCGGTACCTACAACAGCGCGTCACCGCTCGGCGACTTTTCATTGGTGGATAAAGTGTTCGCTTAGTCGATTTTTCGACACCACCTGGTCAGAGAATGAAGGTATTGTGTCTCGCAATACGCCGTCCTGCCTTACAAAAAGCGAGATAAAGTGATGTCTCGGCTCAGGAATCTCCAGGAATGATGGCTCGCCAATCTTCATTTGCGATCACAATCGAAAGAGCATGAATTCGACATGGTCTATAGTTAATACCCTCGCATAAAGAATGCTATTTGGTATTGGATGGCTTTGCTCACGAAAACGACTTTGGAAGTAAAAATAAATACCCTGTTAAAATCGCATTTCTTGACTTTTACCTAGCGCTCGTTAGGCGTTCGTATTTCCGTTGACATCGTCGAGCTTCAACTCGGTCATCTCTCTCTCATGTTGTGGTTTGCAGTTTCCGCCTTCATCACCCTGCTGCCAACAGCGGCGTGAGCGACCCGAGCACTCGGTTCTCCATGTGAAGCGTGGCCAATAGAATAGTCACGAGCCGCTCGGACAGGTCGAACGTCGTGCCGTAGTCCGAGTAGCCGGCAAACTTGGCCAGACAGCCGGGCCGCTCTGGATGCGTTGGGTCCAGCGGCTCGAACTCGAGCCACGTCGACATGTCGGCTCTCCGTATGACGAGCGGGTCGCTGCTGATCACTCGGCTGTCTTCTTGCTCAGAGTCTGACGCCGGGAACATGTTGGCGCGGCCCACGACGAAGCTCACCTCGGTCTCCATGCGGAACCGCACCATCATGGAGCGCATGACCACTCCCGGGTGCAAAGGGTGCACCATGTCTCGAACCACCACCTGCGTGTTGTCGTTCACCGTCTGGAGCGTCTCGAAACGCACGACGCGCATGGGCTTGGCCACGTTGTTCGAGTCCACCGACTGGTACTCTTGCCAGGCCTTGTCGGCCGCCATCCTCGCCGTCGCATTGGCCGCGCGCTTGGTCAGCACCCAGTAGATCTTGGACTGGTGGAACACGGCCTGCTTGAGCGTCCAGCCGAAGCTCTCGCTCACACTCGGCACCGGCGGCGTGCGTGTCAGCTCGAACTGGCGGATCTCGTGCACGCACTTCATGATGAACGCGGCCGCCTCGGCTTCTGTCAGGCCCGTGAACTCCTTCCCCGACTCGGTAGCGTCGACTATTTGACGGTGGACGCCTTCCGACTCGTCCGATACGTCGACCTTCTGTTCGTGGTAGTCGGCCAGTATGCGCTCCATGCGCTCGTACGACTTCCGTCTCTGGTCCAGCAGCTTGGTGAGCCGGAAGTTCTCTTGTTGCAGCGACTTGGAGGCCCGTGCGAGTCGCTGGTACTCGGCGAACAGCGACGCCTCGCGCTCTTGCAGCGTCCTAGGCGGCGCTGTCACTGCTGTTACCGAGGCAGGAGCAGCAGGTAGAGCGTGGTCGGCACTCGTAGACATGGACTGCGCCGCCTGGAGCAGCGCCTCGCGGTACTGCCGCTCCAGCACGCGAATGTCGCGGCGCATGGCCTCCACTTCCTCGCGCTCCTTCTTCCGCGCGCGCTGCATGGCCTCGCGGTTGCGGCGACGCCGCTGCTCGAGCGCGACCGCGTCCATGGCGAGGCGATCGGCTGGAGGAAGCGAGCGAGTGCTGCGTCGGGACGGCAGTCGAGACGGCAGGCAGGCAGTCGAGCTGGCAGCGTTCACTCGGAATGAGACCGCGTTAAACCCAAGCGGATAGAGTTCATGCCGTTACTTCTCATTAAGAATTGTTGGAAGCCAATTGCAGTCTCTTTTGTTACTACTTAATGGACTGTTGTTACTTAAGCTGTTACTTAAGCCGTATTTCAAGTTCAAGTTGCCCGATCGCATCAACCAACGAGCTGCGAGTCGTGCGGCAAAGCGTGTTGTGATTAACGACGAGGCTTTCTTCGTGTGTGACTCCAATGTTGCGAGACCACTCAAGTGTCTCCTGTCGCGGCCGTCGTCCTCGTCGGATGACTGACTGACGGCACACAGGGCTCGTCGAGTCGAGGATGAACGCGGCGGCAATGGTTGCGTATGGTGCCCTCCACATTGCAACCAAACTAAAGGGTAGCCTGTAACAGCCGCTGCTCGGGCGACCCACCTTTTCGACCAGAGCGGGCCCTAACGTCCTTCCTTGCAAGAGTCGACTGGATGTCCCGGCCGCTAAGAGACGTGCAATCTCTCCCAGCTTGTTGCGCGCTAGGTCGACCTGCAGCGCACTGCAGGTCCTGCCGCAGCGCTTCTTGACGAATAAAGCCTTCGTCGTCGCTTCAACTTGCCCTCGAATATGTAACCTCACCATCAATCCAGATTGACTCCCTGGAAGTCAACGACGGAACTGCAATGACACCGGCCTGTTGACACGCACGCCTCGATAGTCGACACCCCAGTGGCAGTTGACGGGAAGATGGGCATTCGCGGGTGGCACTCGAAGACTCGGAGAGGTGTGGCAGGCCGCCGATGGACTGCCACACCACACCACCTTGGTCAACCCTCGACTTCTCGCTCTCTCCGCTCCACCGGTTGGCTCACTCGCAGTCTTCCCCTTCCGCCCGCACCACTTGACCTGTTCGCCTCGATCGTCATGGCTGGAGGCCGCGACTCGGAGCGCTCGCCGCTGCTGAGCGCCGCGGACGTGGCGCCCATGGACCTCGACGACGCGTCCTTCGTGCACGACGAGCTGCCCGTCGTGGGCCGCACCAACACCTTCCCGCTGACGAGTCCGAGCTACGCCGGGTCGGTCGACGTCGTCAAGCGGCCGTTCGAGGACGCGACCGGCACGCCGCGCAGCGATCTCGAGGCGATGCTGACGCCCAGGGAGGCGCAGAAGCTCGAGCAGGAGCCCGTCATGATGGACGAGCTGCGCAAGTCGCTCAAGCTCATCTACCCGGTTGTCATCACCTACACGCTCGAGTACTTCCCGGGTCTCGTCGTCGTCATCCTCGTCGGACACCTCGACTCGCCCGACACGAAGCAGTTCGTCGCCGCCGCCACGCTCTCCACCATGGTACGCTGCGCTTCATCTTGTCCAATGGAATGATAGCTGGACTCTAACGATCATCCGCCTTTTGGTCTCCCGCTGCAGTTCACCAACATCACGGCCATGTCCATCGGCTTCGGGCTATCGTCGGCGCTCGACACGCTGTGCTCGCAAGCCTTCGGCGCCAAGAAGCTCATGAACATCGGCATCTACCTGCAGTCGGCCATCCTTGTCGTCGGCTCCTGCCTGCTCCCGATCTTCCTGCTCAACTGGCACTCGGGTCTCTTCCTCTCGTACTTGGGTCAGGACCCTGAAGTTGCTCGACTTGCAGGCGAGTTCTCGCGCATCACGGTCTTCGGCGTCCCGTTCCTCTTCATCTACGAGATGTGCCGCAAGCTGCTGCAAGCGCAGAACATCGTCAGACCCATGCTCGTGCTCGCCATCATCGGCAACGTCGTCAACATCGTCGGCGGTTACTACCTCACGTACCACACGTCGCTGGGCTTCCACGGCGCTGCACTCTCGCGCACCATCGGCTACATGGTGCTGCCGC
>JAADXY010000845.1:0-13443 GCA_023338065.1 Phytopythium montanum
CGACTTCCAGACCATCAATGTCATTTTTGAAAATTCGCATGGACTCCCTGTTCGTTCTTTGACCAGCTAGTAAATTCTTACAGTGTTTGGGTCATTTTTGAAGTCACACGACAACAACGAAGAGACTGTCGTAATTTTTCATTCTAATACCTTGCACCAGTTTCGCCCCCCGAAATTTACAAATTTCAAGATAAACCGATGGGTACACAGGCTAGACAATGCAGGTCGTCCCCTCGGGGCAGTGCATCCCGCTGTGTCGCGTCGAGCACACGGAGCAGAGCTGGAGTGCAGCGAGAGAGACTGCGGCAGTAGATGCAGTGTTCGCTGTGTCTTGATTGCTCTTCGTTCGCTTGTTTTGGCGCGGACGCGACCAAGAAATGGCCCTTTTCTGCAACTTCAACTTGACCTTGGCCTCCTTATCCGCTTGGATGATCTGGCGCTTGTGCTCCTTCTCGGCCTTCTTTTCGCGGTCCTTCTCGGTCTTTCGAATCTTCTTGCCGAGCTGGTCCTCCGCTCTCATTTTGATGGTCTCAGTGGCCTCGCGCTTCTGCTCCTCCTTCTGCTCCACTTCCATCATACACAGCTCGTGTGTCAGAAGTCGTTGCGGTCCCACCTCGATCAGAGTCCGCCTCACTATGGCCTTCTTCTCGCTGAGAGAGAGCGGGGTAGCAACCTCCCTTGCGGTGATCTTGAAGCACCGTAGCCCTGCAAGACTGAGGCCGTCTCGCTGAACGCCACGGGCGCCACGACCGCGCATAGAACTGACTGGGAGCGGGTCCTCACTGACGATGTACTTGGAGTACAGCGACAACGACGCTGTGTCCTTGCTCAGGATGGTGTCGTCGACCGCCGAGAAGTTCACGGGCCACATGCCAGTCGATTGCCACGACCGCTGGATGATTGGTGCCGTCATGGCCGTGGTCATAGCCGTGCCGATGAGCTTTGCGCGGTCGGTTCGCTCGACGCTTTTGCCGCGTGTAGCCAACGCCCACGAGTCGACAACCCTGCGCCACTCAGACTTAAAAGCTCGGAAACACCCGGCGTCGAGCGGCTGTAAGACGTGTGTCGTGTGCGGCGGGAATGAGAGGACGTGGATGCCGTTGGCCAGGCACTTCCGGCGCACACTGAGCGCGACGTGTGAGCTGTGATTGTCTAGTGTGAGTAGGACTGGCCGAGAGGCTGGAATGTGTGCGATGAAGTGGTCCACCCACTGATCGAACAGCTCGCTGTCGATGAAGGCGTTCTCTGACACAGCAACTGCACTTCCCGGTGGCGCTCCATGAAGTAGGTTGCTGGGCAGGCGCTTGCCTTTGAAGATGAACAAGGGCGGCAGCACCACGCCAGTGGCACTGACTGCCATCAGGACTGAAGTATTCTCGCGGTTGCATCCTCGCCGGATGGAGATGTTCTTGGCTCCCACTGGTCCGATGATCTTGGCAGGAGCGCCGCCTTGTGGGTCGATGCCAGTCTCATCGCAGTTGTATATGCGCGTGGCGTCGATCGGGTGTGAACTAAGAAAATCCTCGTACTCGGCGAAAAACATCAGTATCTCGTCTTCCGACACGCTGTCCACGCGCGACGAGTCGAGGATTCGCGCCTTCCGCATGCTGACGCGGTCGGTATGGCGCTGGAGGAACCGACCAATCCACTGCCGTGACGGCCCCTCGGGGGGAAGTAGCTCTTGCGGCCGTCGCTAGTGATATCAATGATGATGCCCTTCAAGTGAAGGCAAGTGGCGGGGAAACCCTTGCGTGCGCGCTCAACAAGGCCGTCGACAATGGCCTCTTCCTTCACAGGTGTTAGCGTTGGAGAAGGGCCGCGCTTCGCACCGAGCTTGGCCTCCCCGCGGAGATGACGTCGAAGCGTCCTGGGCGGCACGCCGTACTGGCGCCCCGCGGCTTTTTGAGTCAGCTTCCCACTCTTGACCTGCTCAACGGCGCTGGCGAGCTGGACGGGCGTGTAGAAGGGCATTTGCGCTGAGGTCTCGAGCAGATTCAGAATGCAAGCGAGCTCCGCTGTCGACTCCCACGACTCATTCATTTATATGAATCTATATATATCACTTCAACACCTTTGCGGGGCCAACAAGGGGGCGAAACTGGTACGGGGGCACAAACTGGTAACGGTACCCTTATTGGTTGGGAGCACTTGCGGAGGTGGTCTCGAGCTAGAGGACTCAGGCAGGATACCGCCGGCGCGCACAGCTAGCTGGTGTTGCTCTTGGGTGGGTAAAATGAGATCTGCTTGATTGACAGTTAGTTTGCGGATGAGCCTTCTCGCCGCAGGCGTCGCTCTCGCTTCACTAACTGCTCTCGTCAGCCTACAACAACATGCAGGCCAACCACTCACCCTTGTCGCTGCCTCAACTTCATCCAGCTGGTCGCGTGATCTTGCGGGCGAGAGCGCAGTCGACGAACTTCTCGTCCTCCAAGCCACTAGCTCTGCCAACTGCAGCTGTCTGCGCATGCTTCGGATTGCGGTTGAAGTCTTCGTGACAGTGCAGGACGAACTGTTCGACCGGTATGGGTGAGCGCGTAGAAGCTGAAGTCACATCCACACGGCCTTGGTATGCACCACTTCAAGGCGCTGGTTCAGATTGGGTGCGACCATTCGGCGCCGCCGCATTTTGAGGAATGCGCGGCGGCGACGTATGAATGTCTAATCACAGGTAAGAAACGCTGGCGGATATACAGCGGCCGCGGCGTGGTAGCGTCGTTTATTCAACACGCTGGCGACACTGTTTATCTACCCCCTGGTGTCGTCCACGAGGTTGAGACCCTGTCGAACGGCGAGGTTCTCATCGGCGAGATCGCGATTGTTGAGACATTGGTGGACGCGTTCGCCCGCTAAGCATTCAACCAGGCCCACGTCCACACTGACAGCACGGTCAATCCACAACCAGAAGCTCGTGGCCTGGTGCCTCACCATCACCTCGCGCTTGAAGAGACGAGGCGGCGATTGGTTTAACGACGCGGCAACTTCAACAATCATCATGGAGACGGCCAGATACCAAGGAAGAACGCGTACTTGTGACACGCTCGGGCGAAAGAGGAAAGGGGGGGGTCTGCCCAGCAGGAAAGAGTTGGCAGCCGTCGTGGGGCAGGACTCTCCATCGAGACGCAGAATACGGGGATTACCCCACTGGGCACACCGCCAGTGGAGACTCTTGATCTTGGAGCGCAAGTCCGCTTGATGACGCTATGGTGCGGCTCGATCACCGGCTGACTCGGAATGCCACCTGCCGTTCCCGAGACTGTGAGGTGCCAGTGCTCCCAGCGACTTGCTAGGTGCACATTGCGAAACCACTCAGCGTAGGTGCACTCGTCCATGTCGATCCAGCCTTTCGTCACTCTGGAGCTCATCACGAGTCCGTGAGAAGTGATCGCTTCTTTCTCGCTTGTCGTGCCAGATGAGGAAGGTAGATCAACAGCTTCGCGCGTGGCCAAACCGTCAGGAACGCTGTCGCGATCGCGTCAGCGTGGTCCAGAGTGCCAAAGCTGTCGTTGACGTCGATGTAGAATAATGCCCGTGCTTGCTCCTTGGGAACTTGGAACATGCGGTTGTATGCGGCCGTCGTTGCTGAGCGAACGGACATGTAGACCTAGGGGACGTAGCTGTGACGGTACTGACGTCAAAACCAGGCGACTCTCTCTGACTCAAAATCGACAACCACCCTGTTACCGCTGTGAAGCGTATAGATGCGTCGGCCGAGCAGACGATCTCGGAAGGTTGGTCGTGTACAGAACTGGCGAAATTCCGGAACACTCAGCTTGTCGTCACCACAACACCGAGCGACGTCAGGGTGTCTTCATCTGCCGACTCGAACACGAGTGAGTCGAGGGTCAATGAGAGGGTCGGAGGCACCTCCGTTACTAAAGAACTGCCCACGTGTTGTCACCATCCTGCGGCTTGACCACGCACTGAAGGATACAAAATCTGTGATGTCCCAGGCGCCCGTCATGATGCATACTTGATACACCTTCCGCTTGTCCAGTTGACGAACCGTCGGCACAGCCGAGAGCATGCGAGGGTTGCTATCGTAGCGTTGCAACAGCAAGTGCCGAAGCCGTGTGGCTCCCCAGTCCATCCGAAGAAGCGTGCCGACCTCTCCCTGACAACGGGATGGATGCCACGCCGAACGACGCGAGTCACTGCTGCAGCGTGCCTTCTGCTAGCAGACACTTAGAACTAGAGGTCGCTGGTGTGCACGAAGTCACTGGCATATTTCATCCGATGGTCGCATTCGACGTGAGGTCGGCAGCGATAGACGGTTGTGTGCCGTTGGTCGGTGAAGAAGCGGGTGTCGTACGTGTAGACGAAGGTGTTGACGGAGTCCAACGCCACTCTCGCCGCTTCCAAGCTGTCGTAAGTGCCGACTAGCATATGCTGTCTCCTCTCGCTTGGAGGCTGCATGGGTGGCTCGCTGCCTGTGTCACTGGAAAGGCTCTCGATTTAAGCATACGTCGAGTATGAGCTTGAGACCATCGACGAGACGGAAGCCCTCCGCGAGGAAGGCTGCGGTGCTTCTCTCATGCGCTTGCCACGCTGACCTATGATTCGAAAGTGAATGAGTTGGACTGATAGCAGTGTTTGTCCCAAGCTGGCCTTCTCGAACGAGATCAATCGCGAGGACAAATCCTCGACCTATTGTGGCCCACAGTTTGAAGCACCTCGTCCTGCACGACTTATTTGACCTTCAGAGCACGTCCTCTGCTCGAACCTGCCTCGGCTAGGCATGTCCTATGCTCTTTTCGTTACGATCTTACGCCGTGTGGATGTTGCAGTTAGCTCCCTGCCCTTCAACATCACTAATGTTACCAACTAGCAGACGAAAATTACAAGCACGTACATGACACAAACATTTTTTTTCAGTTAACCGTCTTTTGGACGGAGAACAGGTATTCAGCTGTCCTGTAAGGGTGACATCTTCGAAGTAGCTGCTTAACATGTAATAATTATTCCTGATAGTGGGGTTGTCGATCCAGAAGCTTCAGCGCCAACCTCAACATTATGGATCAGCCGCAGATGAGTCGCTGGCGCCATCGCACCTACAAGGACAGCAGCGCCGACCGCTTCAACAGCCCGCCAAGCTGGCCAAGTTCTGGGCGGCGCTGCAGGACCTAAACCTGCGCCTGTACACGACTTGCCTGGCGGTAGGCTGGCGATCGAGAGCCACGGCCCGGTGGGTTGCTGTCACCTGACCATGTGCTGCGACAACTGCGTCGTGGCGAGCGGCAAGCCCATGACAGTCCTGAACGGGAGACGCAGCTGGGTACTGTGACGCCCACGTAGTTCTGTGATACGTTCGTCAACACGATCTGCCACCGGCAGGCCGAGATGATGCTCGGGCTGGGCCTGCAGGTGGACCTAACCAAGGCGAATGACAAATGGCTCGTGGACGCCGCTGGGCCACTCGACGAGCTCTTCCCGCGAGCACAGGCGTATATTGGCAAGTATTTCGCTATCCCCAGTGCGTTACATGTTGGCTTCAGTACGAAGTGGAGGGGGGGGCTGACTGGCATACTGGCCGTGTGGCTGTAGATGACGTGGCGCACGCTCCGTTTCCGCTGCGAGTGCGTGCTGCACACGCTCAAGTTAAGCGGCTTAACGAGGCGGTGTCAAGCTAGACTCAATTCCGAGCCCACCATGCTGCCAGCGAGGTGGTCAAAGGAATGTGAGGGCGACACCAGGAGCCCGCTCACCGGCCGGGTGTATTACCTCAATTCGCCGCTGGTCGCTCCGATACAAGCACTCGATCTGGCCTGTAGTGTTGGGGTGGCCAGGAGTCATACTTCAGCACGCCATTCATGACAGCGTAAGGATCGGTATTTTAGTGACTGGACTTCACCGTGAGTTACATGAAACTTCTATGTCGCTCGCTGGAGAAGGTCTGCATGGCACATTGGTCGACGATATCAGCAGCGGTCGTCACCAACAAAGTTTTCTTCTGGATAATTACGGATAATGACACGATGTCAGGTCGACGTCTATTCGACGGCGCCCTGCCAGGCGCGGGGCAATCATCAGTGATGCCTTTGCAAGACGACCGGTCTGTTTGTTTAGTGACGTCTTGCGGTTATGTGAGGCTTCACTGTATGGATATAACACGCATTCATGCAGCCTTCGAGTTGATGTCGACTTGCTTCCGTCTTGACGCACCGGTCTCGAAGGAATCCACGTCGACCAAAGTAAGTTCACCTAGCTGACAGGAGGGCACCGCTAGTGGTCGTAAATTCTTGGGGTGAATTAAGTACTTTCCTTGTTTCCTCGTTCTGCGCACGCGACCCATTGTCTCTGAACATGTTATGAGTCCAATTCGAATCGACTCGGACGATGAGAACGCCACCGACGCGCCTCCGGCGCTGACGGCAGCCCACGAAACGGGCAGCGGAGAAGACGAAGAGAAGGTCGTCCCGGATGTGAGTACGCAACTGAGGCTCGTATCCAAGCTGATCGTCAGGATCAAGAGGTTGGAGAGATCGCTGGGTCCATCCCATCTAGCAGCAGCTGTTACGCCCTCCCAGGGAAGTAGCGTTGTTTACCGTCCGGCCCTTAGAGCAAGGCGGCGTCTGAGAGCATCCCCACCAATCACGCCAAACGACACTAGAAACGAGTTTGGCGGAAAATTATATTTGGCGTGGAAATGTATTTTCACACCGGGCAACTGGAAACGGCAAATCGGCAAACGGGCACGCCAAATTTACCGGATCCACGCTACATTCCTCCGAAATAGCGTGGACACTGGACCGAACGCAGAGAAAGCAAGGTGCCGAGCACGGACGAAACCAGCAGCAACATGGTCGCCAAGGGCAAGAACTTCTCCGAGGCCGAGGACATGCAACTATGTCGCTCGTACTTGGCCGTCGGTACGGACGCTACTACAGGAACCAACCAGAAGAGCACAACATTCGAAGAGCGCATTACAACACACTTCCAGAGCGCTCGGCCCGATGACGCCGAAGCCCGGAAGATTCGATCGCTCGAGAGAGTGGCACGAGATCTCGCGCGACGTCGGCAAGTTCTGTGGCGCGTACGCGAACGTGCAGGCGTTCCCCAAGTCCGGCGCCAACGAGGATGATGAGGTCCAGCGCGTGTGCGACCTGTACAAGCAGTCGTTACGCGACAGCAAGGCGTTCAAGTACTTGCACTGCTGGAGGATTCTGCGAACCCAGCCAAAGTGGCAGGACTACCGCCCGAAGCCAAGCTCCAAGACGCCCAATCGTCCGCCAGTCAGCACGCCAGCACCTGCTGAGGTCGGTGAAGAGCGGCCAATGGGCGTGAAGGCGGCAAAGGCAGCGGCGTTTGCGGAGGCGGATGCCGAGAAGACACGCAAGCGCCTCGCCTCGGCCACCGCGCTGCTTGCAAAAGCAAGCATGAAGCGCGTTCGTGCATTAGAAGACGCCAATCACCTCGCCCTCTTCTCGACAAGACTGGACGCGCTGGACGCGCTGGACGCGCTGGACGTGCTGGACGCTGACGCTCGCGAGTTCTTCCGCATGAAGCGGGTCGCTATATTGGGCGAGCGTGAAGCTGCCCGTGCTGACGCAGTGGAGGCAGATAGTGAGGCTGTTGCGTCGCCATCAGCGATCGAGGAGTCGGGTGCGGCTGAGTGAGCGCGATACGACGGTGCGACCAAGTCGTGACGGCCATCAGTCCGGACGACAAAAGCTTAGTTCTCGTCTGACATCTTGCTGAGTGATGAGACCATCCATTTACCAATGCACATCTAGCTAAATCAACTCCCTCTCTTTGCTCTTCTTTCTCGCCCACAAGCGCGCAATCAAGTCCTGCTGCAGCGCGCTATGGCCGCTAGCATCTTGTATCGCGGCAACCTGCGTCAGAAACAAGTCAAATGTGAGCGCTTCTCGTGCTGTTGACGCGACGGCTGGCCGCTCTACATAGGCATCGTGCTCGTCCTCCGCTTCTTCGTCTTGGATGATCATGTTGTGCATCACGATCGCTGCTTTCCAGACCTTGCGCAGCGTCGACACCTTCCAGCAGCGGGCTGGTTGGGCCGGTACTGCAAATCGCCCCTTGAGGGCACCGAAACAGCGCTCCACGTCTTTGCGGACGGCTTCTTGGCGCTTGGCGAAGCAGCGCTGCTTCTCATTGACAGGCTGGCTGATAGTCTTGACGAACACCGACCACGTCGGGTAAATGCCGTCGCAAAGAAGGTAGCAGCTCTTGTAGTTCTTGCCGTTGACGCGGAACTCCTGGTCAGGCGCCTGGCCGCGGAGCCAGTCGACCACGAGCGGCGACCGGTCGATCATGTTGATATTATTGTTGGAGCCAGGTACGCCAACGTACGCATGCCAGATCCAGAGGTTGTAGGTTGCCACCGCCTCGAGGATGATTGACGCCACGCCATCTTTGTCACGATACTGGCCTTCCATCGCAACCGCGCAGTTTTTCCAGGTACAGTGAGTGCAATCAAGCAACCCGAACATGCCAGGGAAGCCGCGTCGCTCATTGATCGCTGTTTGTCGCTTGATGTCCTCCTCTGTTGGCTGCCTCAGGAACTCCCCGCCGAAAGACTCGACGACAGCGTCAGCAAACCGCTTGAAGCTTTCCATTGCTGTCGATTCACCGATGCGCACGTACTCGTCCGTGGTGTCGGCGAAGATCCCGTAGCAGAAAACCCGAAGAGCAGCGGTCACTTTCTGAACAGAGGAGAGGCCCAACTTGCCGGTGGCGTCTCGGCGCTGCTCGAAGTAGCTGTCAGTGGCGACGACACCGTCAAGCAGCCGCTCGAACACGCGCCGCGCCATACGGAAGCGCCGGCGGAAGCGACGTGCTGGGTAGACTGGACTCTCGCCGAAGTAGTCGCGCATGATCCTGGCGTCGCCGCTGGTATGGTCGCGGTCGACGTTGGCCCTCTTGCCTGGCCGTGAGCCGCCGCGCTGCTTCTTGACTGGGCGGCGTGGCGCCATGGCGAGCTCGAGAGTGCTCAGTAGTATCTGCTCTACGTCATCGTTGCATCACACGCGGCATGTGCTTCGATCAAGCGCTTGATCGGCGCGCTCTCCATTGCCTGTGCGTGTTCTCGTTTGCGATCGGCCGTGTCGGTTTGGCGGGTTGACAAATGGCGTGATTGGTGCGGATCATCGATATAACGAGGTAAACTATTTTACAGAGGCTTCTGTTTCCCCGGAAAACATGCGTTTGGCGCGCCGATTTAGCGCGAACTGATGGGGATGCTCTGAGGATGCAGTGGATGCAACTGCACGAGCTTGACGCCGCAATCTCTGGTGGTGGTGGTGGTGGGGGGGGGGGGTTCAAACTCCTGGCGCTTTTCTGCAGCCAATGCTTTGACGCTCAATTCCCGCCCCAGGCTCGCCTTCCATCGGCGCAGTACCAAGCCGCCGCAACTTCGTCCTAGAACTACGCCTAGAACCTCCAAGCTCTGCATCTGGACGACAAGGAGCTGTCTGCCAGGAACGCGAAGATCTCTATCCGCAACTTCAACGGTGCTAAACTTTACAAAGGCTTTGGCAGTGGCTTTAAAGTATGGGACATTTAATTCATCAAGCAGATAGAGAAGACCGAGAAAGCTTTCAGCCTCCTTGGGCCAAAGTGCTTCAGGTTCAACAAATTCGGGTTTCTTCTGCGTGGCAAAACCGAGATCTTCTACATGCAACACGTCATGCGCTGCAGCCGACGCTTTAGTTCGTCACGGATGAGATGCACCTGTTTTTCAAGACGACACTCTCTACGCACCAGGGCACCAACCTCTACGGATCCAAGAACGAAGCGTCGCGCCCACGAAATAAGCTCTTCATGTGCCTAAGCATGCTGATGTCAGCAACCAACTCGTCGCCAATGGTCGTCCTCGAGAACATGTCAAGCACGGACCCGGAACGGAGCTACGCTCTCATGGCCAAGTTTGACTTCAACTGGGCTCGGACCACTCCAACAGGCAAATGAGCTTGCATTGGGGGCCGATATGATGTCGGACTAGAACCAAGCGCCGAGGCAACTCAGCAAGAAGGTCGTGAATGCCGTGCACGCGTCACAGGTGGAACCACGGGAATACTACCACTGCAATGGGGACTGGCTAAGTGATAAGAACGTGCCCGTAACGCGTAGGCGACGACGACGAAGACGAAACGTGCGGTTCGCACTGGTGGCTGGCGACGTCACGCTATCAGTCAATGTTAACAGCTCGATCCTGGATAGCGGAACCAGCCGACATCTGGTGAGTGACTTGGTGGTGCATGTCAATACTGAAAACTGTGGACGAGGGGACAGCTGCCTAATCCCCGACGGCCAGACAACGGTCTGCAGGCCGAAATGAGGCTGCATCCCCATTTTCGTCCTATCAATGAACGACACTTGACACGACTGATTCCGCTCTCCATTCCATTGAGAGTTACATATGATACCCTTTGCAAATCGGTTGATTTTATGAGTCCCTTCAATCTAAACGTACCATTAGAAAGTCAATGACGATGGCGCAGAAGCGCGACTTCATCAACGCCTTTTTTGACTGGGTTGCTCACGACGAAGCCAGCCGTGGCTGGTGCGAGCACGCTACCCGTATCTGCGACTGCATGCTCGTGAGCAGCGGAGGCCAATAAATTCGCTCAGCAGTGGCCCGAGATCGTGCAGCGGAATCGGGCGGAATTTGTTCCGTTTAAAGTTAGGTTGTGCCGATGAGGTCTGCACACGCGACCACTTCATGCCCTCCGCATCCACATCCGCGGGCAGCGCTCCGAGACGCGCGAGCGTCCCGCCCAGCCCACCAAGAGCCGACCCAGCCAGGTATAACTGCGTGAACTGGAGCGACGCGAGCAGCCAGCTCCACATCTCGACGATCGTCCTGGAGGCAGCTCCTCGTAATGTCGCCGCCGTTCTCGGCCCTCCGACGGCCACCATCGAGCTCGCTTGAGCATTACGCCTCCATCTCGGCGCGCGAGCTAAGCAGCCGCCGCACCAGCGTTGCACCACCCCCGCGGACGTACCGGGAGTCAAAGTATTGTTGCCACACTGGAGTATTTCACAGTCATTGTCTTTCTGTTCGTCGTCACTGTTCTGTAAGACATCTAAACAGATACTTATCTGGTCCACGATGAAATGCCTGGTGAGTTTTTGTGTGGTGCACACAATGGATTTCATTGGGCAAATAAGAACAGTGATTTGCGCATCGATATGTTTGCAATTCTTAGCCAACCAAACGCAAAACCAATCTTGGCCACCCATTGACAACCCCGATCAATCACTCAAATCCGCCTCTCTTTTGACTTTCTCGCCTCGATGCCGCGTCGGCCGTGCGAGAAGGATGTTCCTCCTGCAACGTGATTTGCTGTTACGCTCTTCTTGGCCGCGAAAATCCGCGGACGGGAGGCTGCGCTCGGTCTCGACCAAGGCGGCCATTTCCATATTGTCGCTGCCTCGTCGAGCTGTCAGCTCGATTTGGCATCAGCGAGACGACCCCAGTGCGCTCATCGCGCCACGCCAAACTCGCCCGACCGGGAAGACAAAGCTGTCGGTCGAGGTGGATGCCGAACACATCCAGAGCGCGCCGCTGTGCTTGCGCCAGGCCTTGCGGTCTTTGGCTGCAGCCAGAGCCATTCTGAAGACGATGCTGATGTGCCGCCTCGCGTCCAAGACATTCCGTCGCGTAAGCAGCCGCGTGAAGCCGACGTTGAGCACGGCGCACATGGTCCGGCGGCTCTCGTTCGCGCTTGCTCATGTGGAGTGACCCCTTGGTAGGTCTGGGCATATCTGTAATTTTATCATTTCGGATTTCTATACAGACAAAATAAATATTTGTGTGCTTTATTTCGTAGGTGGCCGCTTGCTCAGAATGCACCACATGCACGACATAGTGCACATTGATAAAAAGTGGTTTAACCTGTACAAGGCCTCCGCCAAGTACTACATCACGAAGGACGAGCTCGACCCATAGCAGTCGTGCCCGAACCGCCGCTGCACCGGCAAGGTAGTGTTTCTCGTGGCAGTAGCTCGCCCGCGCTATGATTTTGGGCGTTAAGCTCGATTTGACGGTCGGATCGGCATCTGGCCGATAGTAGAGTACCAGCCGGCAAAGCGCAGCTCCGCCAACCGCCCAGGCGGCACCATGGAGCTCAATAACATCAACATGACGCGTAAGATCTACATCGGCATGCTGAAGGAAAAGGTGTTCCCAGCCATCAGGCACCTGTGGCCAGGAAATTGCGATTTTGCTGTTTGGTTGTGGCACTCATTTTTTTCAGTTAATCTTTATTATCGAAATTGTCAGGACGAAAGTCACTGCGCATTAAAGTCCAACAAGATAACGCCGGCCCGCAAGTCTCGGAGGACAACAAGGACGTTATGGATACTGGAGTTGCTGCAGTGTGGAGAATGGAGATGGCGTGCCAGCCACCGCGGTCACCCGACCTGAACGTGATGGACCTCGGGATCTTCAATGTGATCCAGATCGCCAAGTATCGGTGGCCGTTTAACAAGTTTGACGATTTAGTTGCTGCTGTCGATATGGCTTTCAACAGCATCCCAGCAGCAACTATTGACAAGGGCTTCCTTACCTTGCAGAAGGTCATGCAGTGCATCATTGCATGCGGAGGAGGTGACGACTACAAGCTCCCGCGTGTCAGAAAAGACTACATTACCAGCAGATCGACGACTGCGACTTCACACCCGATTTCAAGAGATATAGTGATTGCTGGCATGCAGTCTCTCCAACAATATATTATCACCTAAGGTCCTTAGCATTTCGTTCCAAATGAAAATTAATTAGTCAGTCTATTCCTGGTGCTATTCTTTAGAACGCCTATGATTGGCCAAAATTGTTTCTATTTTACACATCTCACGATTTTTCGGCGTATCAGAGCGAAAGAATTTACTCCAAGAGACCTCCTCAATCTTCAAACAACCACCAAATCCCCTAAATCTTGTCGTATCAACTAAAAAAGCTCTTCAAGCCGAATTGGCGGGTATTTTTGCCTAACACCGCTACAGATTGACCGTTTTCGAAAAAAAAATCAGTAACCAAAAAAACTGCGTCATTTCCTCCGCGTTACAAAGCGCTTGACTATCATAACGCTGCGAAAAAATATTCGGTGTTAGAGCGAATCAAGAGCGTCCGTACGATAGTCTTGGTTTTTCTAAATTCGTTTTGGTTTGTCTGGGGCAAAGCGAAAACCTCAGAGTGCATATTATCGTGGACCAGAGAAGTAGAGGTTACGCTCCAGCGGATTGGAGAGCGGAATGAGTACCAGCGGGGTATAAGGTTACATGTCTAGGTTACATTTACAAGGTACGGAGAGTTTCGATCATACCGTATAACCGATGTCATTTCCGACGCCTCATATTCAAACAGCTGAAAGAACACCCAAAACGAATAGTTGCAAAACTATTTGCTTTGACAGTTGACCCTATATTTTAAGTATAAAATTTGGCGATTTAGTGACAGGTCGCAGGCCATCCATAGCGCGCGACCAC
>JAADXY010000846.1:0-13403 GCA_023338065.1 Phytopythium montanum
GTCCTCGAGTCCCCACTCCTCCGTCATCTTCACGTGCTTGTCCATCTTGATCCTCGCGCAGATGCCGAAGAGGGTTGTCGCGTTGACCTTGATGTGAGCGGCGAAGAACGAGGTCGAGTATGGGAAGATGGTGAAGCCACGAACTCCCTTCTCACCAGGTACAGCGTCCATTCGCGCTTCGACAGTCTGCTGAAACCGCCACAGGAGTCGTACGTAGAAGGCGATCCTCGACTTGTCCGTGATCCTGCTTGGTCACGGGATCGATGCCTCACCCCAATCTTGGCTGTTGAGCGAGAGCATCGCTCTCATCTCGAGCGATTCTGGGAGGCTTGAGGGGTCCGAGTTGTAGCAGTCGTTCACGATGCGCTTCATCTTTGCCTTGTGGGCTTTCTTCTCCTACTTGGTTTGTCGTGGCGCGCGACTCGCATAGCGCGCCTGAACGTACACTCGCAGCCGCCTCCGAAACTGATCTCGAAGCATCACGCCCGCGTTCACCACCATCTGAGATCGGAGCTCGTACATCTGCTGGCTCACATACTTGATCCGGCTGATGGCCTCGCAGCCCGTGCTCTTTCGCTCCCGCCGATACAGCTCGATCGTCGTCCACAGCTCGGGGTTCTTCATAGCCAACGCGCCAGACGAAGACTCGTCGAGAACCCCCAGGCAGCAATGGTCGAAGAAGGTCGCGTCGTAGAGAGGAAGAGGCGCCTCCTCCTCGAGGCAGCGAAGTGTATGGAGATTCACGAGGTGCCACGCCTCCAGCTGAATCTGCTTCAGGAGGCGTGCGGTGTTCTGGATTTCTTGACGCACTCGCTCATCCCGACACACAGTCGTCAAGCGGCAAGTGACGCTGCAGTAGCCCTTGTCGATCTTGTACGCCCTCTCCTTGATCGTCTCCAGGGAGTGATGTCTTGGCTTGAACTCACGCTTCCGAGTAACCTCCTTCCTTGACTCCTTGGGTTTCTTGGAGTCGTGCGTCCGAGCCAGGACGGGGTGCTTAGCCACTGTCACACGCATACCGCTAGCTCTGCGACCGAAGGCCTGGACGGGTCTAAAAGCAGCCACTGATCAGTTGGGCACGTCGCGGACGCTGCCGACGGCAGTCCTACAGGCCCGTCGCGTTGCCCATCGAACTCTTGGACACTTTACAGCGGCAGCCGTCGGCGCTCGTGCTGCCTGCTGCCGCAATCCCTTGGAGTTGATGCTATGGGAGACTCTGAGCTCTCGCTGTGGGGAGCCCCGACGTCCCCGCTCTAATCGACGTCGCACGGGAGTGTTCTCAGCAGTCTGGTGTCAGCGCTGACGCTCGTGGCACGAGCGACAGCACCGCTGCTGAACCGTTCTGGCTGTGGACCTTCTGTTGGCGCACCACCACCAGTTAGTCATCAAAATACAAACGCGCCTTCGCGTCGAGCCTGTAGTGCACCTGGATGTAGCTGTTCGTGTCGAGTATCCAAATCTCCATTGACCGAATCTCAACCTCCATCCATTGCCAAAGGCAACCAACTGCCACTTCAAATTAACTTGGCTGTTGAATACAATACATTTCAAGACTCAAATGGCCCTTCTCATGCCGGCGGTTAGAGCGATTGTGATCATGAAAGGCTTCAGCTCCTCGTCTCCGGAGGCTATTCTTGGTGCTGCTGTCTTCTGTAAGCAGCTTGGTCTGGCCGCTATTTTGATCCGCATCAAAGGACACCAAACGGGTCTGCATGATCATCCATCACATTGACCTCGACACCTCTCGTGACAGTGCAAGACCTAGCAAGCACCGAGGACAGCACTGCCGCCACGTTGGCAGAGCATGGCGACTCGAGTCTTGATCGCGACCCTCGTCGTTCAGCTGCTTATCATCGGTAGCCACGTCTCTGGTGAGGACGCGACGCCAAGCACCTCGACAGACTCGACTTCCGGGTGTCAGGTGTGCGCGTTGACCGGCGACTGCGGTCGCGCCTACCTCAATACGCCAGGCAAGTACTGCGGCCCGTGGCTGGACCAGCTCAACCAGAAGCAGAGCTGCTGCTGCCCGACCTCGGCCACATGCAAGCTCTCCAATTACTCGTGCCAGTGCTCGTCCACTTCGCCGGCTAAAGGCAACTCCTCAAGCGCAGGGTCGATGGGCTGGGTCGGAGTGGCGATTGGGATCGCCGTGGTGCTCAGCTGCTGCTTCGGTGGCTGCTGGTGTTTCTTCAAAGTGACCAAGCGAGCAGCCCACTCACCTCCGCAGCTGATTCAAACCGTCAAGTACCCCGTGGCAACTCCCGTTCCGATGCAAGCGGCTGTTGTTCCAACCTACAACGCCGCGCCAGTGTACGCGCATCCGACCGCGCCAGTGTACGGCTACAGCTCTGGCTACGGCTACTATGGCGGCGGCGCAGGACATGATCATCACCACCATAGCAGTGGGTTTAACGCCGGACTGGGCACGGTCGCGGGTCTGGCGGCTGGTTTGGTCGTCGGTAACGTGATCGCGGACGCAGGACACCACCATCACGGCTTTGGCGGCGGCTACGATGGCGGTGGTGGGTACGATGGAGGAGACTTTGGCGGTGGAGACTTCGGCGGAGACTTCTGAGGGCCAGCAGCAGTAGCTACTGAAGCATCGCTGCACACTCAAACACGACTCCATTCAGGTCCACACACCATGCTCACTGAACTTTGGGTGGCTTGCACTCCGCACAGTCGACGATGCAGCTTCCGAGCAGTCGAACTGCCGCGAGCCGCGCCTACCGCCACCAGTTCGACGGGTATGGCCTGCGACCGGTCTCGGACAGCCACTTCTTGATGTAACAGTTCGCATTGGAGGCTTCATGGCTGATCCTTCCGATGATCTCCACGGCACAATTGGCGACCACCCACTGCACAATCTCCAGTTCATTCGACCGGATCGCGCAGGTGAGCGTTTCCCTATTGAACGCACACGCAAACTCGTCCCGGAGGATGAGCATCATGTCGAAGTGGCCGTTCTTGGCGGCGTACGTCATCGCCGCCGGCGAAAACTCGAGCGCCTGTGTGTCCTTCAGCCATCGAAACGTCTCGACATGGCCGTTGCCTGCTGCCATGTCCAGCGCGTGTTCCGTCGACAGCTCGGCCGCCCCCATGTTGCGGTAGAACGCGAGCCACTTGAGGGCATTGAGGTGTCCACCACTGCCGGCCAAGGCCACCGCTTTGGTCGTGCAGCCTTCACTGCGGTTTTCGTGGAGCCACTGAGCCACATGCAAGTGTCCGTTGCCAGCCGCCCAGTCCATCGCCTGAGACGTGCAGCCCTCGGTTCTGTGGGCATGCAGCCACTCGACGACGTCCAGGTGGCCATTCCTGGCCGCTTCGTCCATCGCACGGTGCGTGCAGCCCTCGGTTCGGTGCTCGTGCAGCCACTTGACCACGTCCAGAAAGCCGTTCTCGGCCGCGTCGTCCATCGCAGCGACCGTGCAGCCCTCGCTGCTGTTGTTGTGGAGCCACTGAACGATGTCCAAGTGCCCGTTCTTGGCCGCGCCGTCCATCGCAGCCCGCGTGCACTTCTCGTACTCAAGATCTTCGTACTGCATGAAGAACTTGACGACGTTGAGATGTCCGTTCGCGGCCGCCAGGTCCGTCGCTCGACTCGTGAAGAAGCCACCGAACGCCTCGGCGATCCACTTGACGATCTCCAGTTGTCCGGCGCCCGCGATCTCGTCCAACGGCTCCCCGTACCCAACTAGCCCGTCGGACCGCTTCTCCATGATGTGCTGGACCGCTTCAAGCTGGCCCTTGACGCCCGCTGACAGAACACAATACGACGAGCAGCAGCCAATGTCCTGCTCCGTCATCCACTTGAGCACGTCCATCTCGCCGCGCTTGGCCGTGCCGTCCAGGTCGATCGGCTCGCACTGGTCCAGCTCGTAGTCCAAGAACTCAACGAGCCACTGGACGACCTCGAGGCGGCCCGACTCGAGCGCGCACTCCACCAGCCACCCGTAATCACTCTCGTCCACAAAGCAGACCGTCGTTGCTTACTGCAGCATCTCGAGGTTCCCGCTCTGAGCCGCAGACCAGATGGGGACTCGACGCCCGGGCTCCAGCGGTACGTTGGCCATCAACCATTGAGCTACTTCCAAGTGGCCGTGACGCATGGCGACTCTCAGTTCGTTGGCTCCCCACGCGACCCTGTCGTGGTGTGAATGCAGCCACTGCAGGATGTCGAGATTCCCCTTCTCGGCCACCTTCTCGACTGCCAGCGTCATGAAACACGTTGGGAAACGAGCCGAGAGCAGCTGCAGCACGTCGAGGCGGCCGGACTCGGCGGCGCGAGCTGCCAACTTGGTGAAGATCCACTGCCGGTAGAATGGGTCCACGGCGTCCAGGTCGTCGCGCAGCAGGATGTGCTGCACCAGCGACCAGCGACCTGCGTCTGCCGCCTGCACCAGTGTCCAGCGCGCTGAAGGATCCGCGAACGCCGACACGAGACTCAGGACGTCGGAGATGTTTGCGGCGGGAGGACACGCACAGCGCAGAGCCAGCTCGACGGCGATGAGTGGCGGCTGCTGGGGTCGGGCGCCGCCCGCGAACCCGCTGAAGATGAACGCGTTGGCCGCCACGACGTCCGTGCGGCGCCGGCGAGTAGCGCGGTCGCCGCCCCTGCCGCCCTCCACAAATGCGGCCATGAGGTGGCGGTCTGGTCTGGAAGTGAGCTCTTCGTTCCCGATCCGCTCAGATACGGAATCATATCACTGGGGTTTGCTTGATTTGATCAGATCTGATCCGAATGCCTCAGTTTTGTTCGGTTTGACGCCGCTGGCGCATCCTCCTCAAGGCCACTTCCAAAAACTCTTTGTCATGCATCATTCTCTAAGCTAATTCGTTAATTTCATTTTTAGACGTACGTTTACCTCTAACAAACAATATACAGCGACATATAGTCAGAAACTGACACATCCGGTTTCTTCCAGACAAAAATCGATCGCAGACCCAGTCTCACTTTATCCACCAAGAGCCCGAGTCGAGCGTCTCGACCTGATCCACCAAGCGCTGAGCGTCTCTCCCTCTCCTTCCCTCCGAGGCGGCGCATGGCGGGGGTCCCGGGGACCTCGCGGGCCTCGAGGCCGCACCCGCTGACGAGCGTGTCGCTGGCCTGCAGCGCGCGCGACCCTCGGGTGGCGGCGCTTCCCCACGTGCTTCAAGCCGTGAGCGCCTTTCTGGACCACTCGCCGCGCTTCTCAATCGCTCGCGCCTGTTCCCGGGTCATCACCGCGGACTGCAGGCTCGCGGCGCTCCATTTACTGGACCGAATCCTGGCTGCGCGGCGCGAGGTCGGAGAAGAGGACGCGAACTACCGCCAATGGGAGTTTGCGCGCGGTATGGCGGCGGCGGCCGAGCGCGGAGACCTGGCAGTCGCGCGCTGGCTCGTGGAGAGGTACCACCCGCACGGAACCGTCACAGACGCGGTCGAGGTGGCTGCGCAGCACGGACGCGTCTGGCTGCTGCGCTGGCTGTACACTCACGAGGGCGTGCGCGTCTTCTGGGGCTCCAACGAGCTGCGGATCGCCGCGCAGTACGACCAGGTCGAGGCCGTCAAGTGGGTGCACACTCACACGACGCCGCCGCTGGTGGGCGAGAGCGCCATCCAGCACGCGGCGCGGAACGGCAATCTGCCGCTCGTCAAGTGGCTGCATCAAGTGCGTCACCAATGGTCGGGCCTAGCCGCAGGTGAAGCGCTAGCCAACGGACACGTCGACGTGTACAAGTACTTGCGCAAGGGCCACTGTGCGTTCACGCCGGGCGTCGTGGACGAAGCGGCGGCCCGCGGACACCTCGAGGCGCTAAAGAAGCTCGTCAAGCTGGCGCCGGACCGTGTGTCGACGCGGACCACCACGGCCGCCGCCGCTAACGGACAGCTGCACGTCGCCAAGTGGCTGCACAGGCGCCGCGTCGGCGGCAAGGCGCTCATGTGGACCACAGCCGCGATGGACCGCGCGGCGGGCAATGGACACTTGGAGATGGTCAAGTGGCTGAACCACAACCGGCACCTCGAGTCGTGGAAGGCGTGCACTCGCGCGGCCATGGACTCGGCCGCCAGGAACGGACACCTGCCCGTGGTCGAGTGGCTGCACCGCCACCGCTACGAAGGCTGCACGCGCGCGGCCATGGACGACGCGGCCAAGAACGGACACTTCGCGATCGTCAAGTGGCTGCATGCCAACAGGACTGAAGGCTGCTCGACGGCGGCCATGGACTCGGCGGCGGCCAACGACCACGTCGACATTGTCCGCTGGCTGCACAAGAACCGGACGGAGGGGTGCACGACTCGCGCCATGGACGACGCGGCGGGCAATGGCTTGCTGCGCATGGTGCAGTGGCTGCACGGCTCTCGGCAGGAAGGGTGTTCGACCAAGGCGATGGAGAACGCGGCGGCCAATGGCCACTTGGAGATGGTCCAGTGGCTGCATGCGAGGAGGAAGGAGGGCTGCACAGCGCACGCCATGGACCGCGCAGCGGCCGGTGGACACTTGGAAGTGGTGCAGTGGCTGCATGCCAACCGCGACGAGGGCTGCACGACCGCTGCGATGGACGGCGCGGCTCGCAACGGCCACCTGCAAGTCGTCAAGTGGCTCCATGAGCACCGAACGGAGGGCTGCACCACTGCTGCGATGGACGAGGCCGCGTACGCTGGACACTTCGAGGTGCTGCTGTTCCTGCACAAGCACTGCGAGGACGTCGGGTGCTCGTGGAAGGCGCACGTGAACGCATCGCTCGCCGGTCACTTGGAGATCCTGCAGTGGCTGTTCGAGCACTACGAGCACCTGGTCGAGCGCGAGCAGGTGATCACCGTCGCTGCGCGAGACAATTACTACCTCATGGACTGGCTGCACCGCAAAGGTCTCTGGCACCAAGTCCGAGGCGTCCGACGGTGAGGCAACAACCAACCGTATCTGAGTAGCGCGGATGAAGCGCTGCGAGATTTTGATGTGTTGATACAAATACATGGCGATTTGTATGTTTATCGACGTTCATGACACCGAGCTGTCTGCCTGTCGGAGCCACGCCAGCACGCTCGAGTGCAGGTCGAGGCCGTGCGCGACGGCACTCCAACGCTCGACCCGGTCCGGGTAGTTGTGCAGCAGCCACTGCAGGATCTCGAGGTGGTTCCCCATGATGGCGTTGATGATCGAGTGCGTCGTGCCGAGCTGTCGCTGGCCCAAGTCCTTGTTGCTCCTCGCTGCAGTCGCGCGGAGGAAGAGCACGACCTCGAAGTGGCCGCCGTAGACCGCGCCATCCATCGCTCGACTCGTGAATCCCTCGTGTCGGTTGGCACACAGCCACTGCAAAGTGCTGAGCTGTCCGTGACGTGCAGCGTTGTCACAAGCTTGGGTCGTGCATCCCTCGCTCCGGTTGGCATGGAGCCACTTGATGACGTCCAAGTGTCCATTGCCAGCCGCGCGGTCAATGGCTTGGTGCGTGCACCGCTTGTTGCGAGCATGCAGCCACTGGACCACATCCAAGTGTCCGTTGGCCGCGGCGCTGTCGATCGCGACGTTGGTACATCCCTCACTGCGGTTCGCGTCCAGCCACATGACCGACTCAAGGTGTCCGTTGCTCGCGGCATTGTCCATCGCAGCGGTGGTGCACCCTTCTCCTCGACTGTCATGCAGCCAGCGAACGATGTCGAGGTGGCCGTTGGCTGCCGCTCGGTCCATCGCAGCGACTGTGCAGCCCTCGACCCGCTTCTCATGCAGCCACTTGACGACTTCCAAGTGTCCGTTCTTGGCCGCGCCGTCGATCGCAGCCGTCGTACATCCTTCACTTCGGTTCAAGTGCAGCCACTGGACGATCTTGATGTGTCCGTTGCTCGCAGCCGAGTCCATCGCTCGATGCGAGCAGAAGCCGATGCCGCTAGCTTCGTGGCGACTCGCCAGCGCTTGGAGCACCTCAAGGTGTCCCTTGCCGGCCGCAGAGTCCAAGTTGATGCGAAATGGGAACGCGCTGGTATCTCGCTGACTGCGGCGACGCAAGAACCACTCGACCATCTCGAGGTGTCCGCTGCCTGCAGCTTCCTCAATGTCCACCTCGCCGACAACGCCGCGTCCAGCGCTCTCGAGATACTCGACCACTTCGACGTGACCGGCAGCGATCGCCTGCTTGAGTTCGATGCGTCGATGCTCGGCCACGCAGTTCTCGCACAGCCACTTGACCATCTCGACGTCTCCCTTGGCAGCCACCGCTCCAACGTCGCACTTGGCCCACTCGTCTCGGAACTGCGGCATGTGATTCACCATCCACGACACCAGTGGCAGGTTCCCAGTGCGTACCGCTGCGTTCACGACGTTCTGCGGCGAGCTGACAGCGAGGTCGTGCTCGTGCAGCCACTGGACAGCCGGTAGGTGCTCGTTGCGCACCGCGAGCGCCATGGCGTCGGCGCTCCAGAAGACGGAGCTGCGGTGGTAGTCGTACAGCAGTTGAAGCACTTCAGAGCGTCCAGCGAGCGCAGCTTCGTCGACGACGCGCGTGGCGAACGTGGCTCCCCAACAGACGCAGTGCACGCCGTTCCGCATGATCCACTGGATCGCGTCGAGGTCTCCAGCTGCCGCAGCGACCGCCGAAGCTTCATTGAACGCTGCGAGGCGGTAGAACGGGTCGCATCGGACAACATCGCGTCTACCATCGGTGATGCCAGCTCCGAGCCGCAGCAGCAGCCGCAGCGAGCCGAAGTCACGCGCACGCGCTAGCGTCCACCGCGGCGATACACCGATGAAGGCGTCGATGTCTCGCACGACGTGGTTTAGCGCCTCGATTGCTGGGGACTGGCGGCAAACGACGCGCACTCGCGTCTGCAGCAACCAGCGGTCTCCAAGGTCTACCATGCCGCCGTTAACTGTGCTCCGACCCTCGGGCTGGCGGTGCAGGGGAGAAATGGACTTGCAGCAGCCATCGCATGCTGGCAAGGGAAGCCAAAGCGGCGGAGGAGCATCAGCAGCAGTAGCAGCGGGGCGTGATGCGGAGCTCGAGGTGCGCTTGGTGCCTCAAGCCAATCGCATCTCTTCGCCCAGATGGCACGCACTTCATAACCGTTATAAACACTTACTTGTCATCCGTTACAACGCTCGACACGACAACTGTCTGTTACAACATCTTTGGGCTCAATTGAAATGAGCTTGCTCGAGTCCATCAGCTTCCTCGGTCGAGCGCCTGCACGCGACGGCAGCAGGTGGCGACAGCACGCGGACGGCGTCGCCTGCAACGCTGCAATACTGAGAACTGCGCACGGCGGTGGTGAGTCTGCGCGGTCACTTCGTCCGATCAAGGCGGTGGAGCTGGCGGTGCGCGCGCGTTGCAAAGACAACGACGACGTGGCGCGCGCCGTCTCGGCGTTCGCCGACTGCTCTCCGCATTGGACGCTTATCCAAGCGGCAGACGCCGGTCTGTGGCGGCTGGTGCACCGCATTGCAGTACGCGAGAGCTTTGAGGCGGCCGACCCGAGCTACAGGCAGTGGGTGTACTCCAAGGCGTTGGCGAGTGCAGCTGCCGCCGGGAGGCTCGACATGGTGCAGCTTTTGAGCAGGTGCTTCCCTGGGTGCTTCGTGACGCTGGTGGTCAGAGAAGCGGCTCGCAACGGCCACCTGTCGGTCCTGAAATGGTTCCTCGAGCACCACGAAGACGTCAAGTGGGGAGCTGATGAACTTGCGGTCGCGCTGCGAAGCGGACACTTGGAGGTCGCGCAGTGGTTGTTCGACAATGTACCAGAGTCGCGGGATCGTGGAGACTTGAAGCTCTCGGCAGTTGCCAGTGGGGATCTTGACGCGGTGCAGTGGGCATTCGCCAACGATCAGTCGACCAACCCGCGCAACTTGCTGCAGACTGCCGTTAACGTCGGGAACGTCGAGGTGGTCAAGTGGATGGTCGACAGCAGACACTTGAGCGCGGACGACATGAACGGCGTCTGGCTTGACGCAGTCGCAAGCAACGGAGGCTTGGACATGGTTGAGTGGCTGACAGGACAACGCATCGGGCGTTGCTCAGAGCTGTGCGTCGAGCGAGCGGGTGCGAATGGACACTTGGAGGTGGTCAAGTGGATTGTTCAACACCGACAAGACGGACGCGGTGACGAGCCGATGGACGAGATCGCTGGGCACGGCAGGCTAGACGTCCTGCGGTGGGTCATTGAGCACTGCGGCAAGTGTTTGTCGACGACGGCGATGGACTTGGCCGCCATGAACGGGCATCTGGACGTCGTCAAGTACTTGCATGAGCTCCAAGTCCATGGCTTTGGCTGCACAAGCTCCGCCATGAACGGTGCGGCTGAGAACGGCCACTTGGAAGTCGTGCAGTGGCTCCATCGGCATCGAGACGAAGGCTGTACAAGCGCCGCAATCGATGAAGCGGCCAGGAATGGACACCTTGAGGTGATCAAGTGGCTCCATGAGACCCGGACCGAGGGCTGCACCAAGTGGGCGATGAACTTTGCCGCGATGAACGGCCACTTGCAAGTGGTCACGTGGCTTCATGAGAACCGCAGCGAGGGCTGTACTGTCGATGCTATGAGCCGCGCAGCTGGTAATGGCCACCTCGAAGTCGTCAAGTTCCTCCACAAGAACCGGCACGAGGGGCTAACAGCGCACTCGATCGTCGCCGCCAGTTGTGCAGGACACTTGAAGGTGCTCCAGTGGCTTCGCCGTCATCGTCGACTCTCTCCAACAAGAGAAGCACTCAGCAGTGCGATCGACATCGCGGCAGGCAACGGACTGCTTGGGACTGTGCAGTGGCTTGCAGCCACACACAATGTTCGATGCTCAAGCACCGCGATGGACCTCGCCGCTCGAAATGGGCATCTCGACATGATGCTGGTCTTGCGGTCGGATTTCGACTGTAAGTGCTCGGAAGACGCGTTCGTATCGGCGATCAAAGCTGACGAGCTGGAGATCCTGCAGTGGTTATGCCGCCACTTCCCCGACCAGTTGGATGAGTCGCGTCTAGAGCGAGAGTCGTTGAGCAGCAGCCCATACATCCAGCAGTGGCTGGCATTCGCTGCTTCAGGTGCTTCGGAGCAACAGGTGCCGCGCTTGGTTGCTGAAGTATTCGAACGATAACAGTTAGGTGTGCTGGCATCAGTTTGATAGGATGTCGAGTTTTGGAGCCGTGGAGGAGCCGAAAGATGGATGGGATGGATTGGGATGAGGCAGAGTTTGCGGTCGATGGGGCGTGGCCACGGGAGGACCTGCGGACTCGGAGAGCTGCAGCCGCTGCGCACCATGCCGTCATGAATACGTATAGTCCGCGGTCAGAGGTGACTGGGCCACTGATGAAGAGTATCAAGCTCGCGATGAGTGCGCGCTGTCCTCTCATCGCCGACAACCTAGACGTCATGGCCACTCTGTCCGCATTCCTGGACTACTCGGTCCGCTGGACCGTCGTCGAGGCTGCGAAGGCAGGGCTGTGGCCTTTGATGCAGCGGATCGCGCTCCGTGAAAGCTACGATGATGTGGACCCGTTCTATCGCCAGTGGGTGTACACCAAGGTGACGACCAACGCTGCGGACGCTGGACGGCTCGACATGCTCCAGCTCCTCACGTCGCGCTGTCCAGGGTGCTACGTGACGTTCGCGGTGGAGCAAGCGGCTCAAAACGGACACCTGGAGGTTCTTCAGTGGCTCCATCGCCATCATGACAGCGTCAAGTGGGGAGCCAAGGAGATGGCGACGGCCATGCGGTTTGACCAGTTCGAAGTCGCCCAGTGGATGTACAACCACGTTCCTGGAGCAGCGGACGCGTTCGGAGACGTAGAGAAGATCGCAGCAGCGGAGAGCGGGAACCTGAGGATGCTGCAGTGGGCGATGTCTCGAAGTCGGACGGATCCGCTGCTCTCGCTGGTCGAGTACGCGGTTCAGAGCAGCCGCGTCAACTTGGAGATTATCCGGTGGATTGTCGAGAACGGACACCACCACCCAGCGCGCAGTGCGCAAGTCCAACTAGACGGTCTCGCCGAACGAGGACAGCTGGATGTGATCAAGTACTTGACGGCGCATGGGATCGGCTACTGCCCTCCCCGGGGCGTCGAGCAAGCTGGCGTGAATGGCCACTTCGAGACGGTCAAGTGGATCATGCAGAACTGCAAGGACGGGTGGGAAGAAGGATCGTTCAACGAGATCGCAGCCCACGGACGAGTGGACATCGTTCGGTGGCTCGCACACTTCTGTCCCTGCGTCTTTGACGCGGTCGCGATGGTCCAAGCTGCCAGGAATGGACACCTGGATGTGATCGTTTGCTTGGACGAGGTGCTGGGGGAGAACATCAGCTGTCCTCGAGAAGCGATGGACGCCGCGGCAGGCAACGGCCGCCTCGAGATCGTCAAGTGGCTGCATGCGAACCGCGACGACGGCTGCACGACAAGAGCGATGAATGAAGCGGCAGGCAACGGCCACCTCGAGATTGTCAAGTGGCTTCATGAGCATCGAACAGAAGGCTGCACACTGTTTGCGATCGACAAGGCGGCACGCGGTGGTCATCTGGAAGTGGCGATGTGGCTGCATGACAACCGTGCAGCAGGCTGCTCGGTATGGGCGGCGAATGAAGCTGCCAAGAATGGACATCTCGACGTCATCAAGTGGCTGCATGAGACCCAACTGGACGTCTGGACGGCGAATGTGATTGACTTCGCTGCCACGAATGGACACCTGGATATCATCGAGTGGCTGCACACGAATCGATCCGACGGATGCACCAACGATGCCATGGATCGAGCCGCTCGTGGTGGGCACTTGGAAGTCCTCGAGTGGTTGCGCGATCACTACGACGTTCGCTGCCAGAGCAGTGATTTCCTTTCTGCAGTGGATACAGCAGCAGCAAACAGTCATCTCGAGACGATACGGTGGCTGAAGGCGACTCAAGGACTGCAATGCACGCCGCATGCGATGACTACTGCAACCTCACCAGGATACTTCGACATGGTGATCACCTTGCGCTCCGAGTTCGACTGCGGCTGCGAGGGACGAGCCTTCATCGCCGCCTTTGAGGCGAATGAGCTCGAGATCCTGCAGTGGCTGTTTCGGCACTTCCCGGACGATGCAGTGCGGGATCGTGACATGTACGGATTCGCATCCAGCGACCACTTGAACAAGTGGCTGTATCTAGACAGCGGAGAGCTTCATCCGCGGTGAAGACAGATCAGCATGTCGTGTGAGACCCGCAGACTGTTTCAGTTGGAGCACCGCGTGGCGATACCATATCAGAGGAGTGAGTAGATATCTCTTCAAGGCGATATGCTGTTGATGTTGACTGCTATTGATGGTCTCAGCGCCACCAAACACAGCAAGAGTGTCTAGCATGATGATGTAACATCTTGATTATCTCAAAGTCGGCGCCTTGTTCAGTCTTGGGTTCCGACCCGAAAGAAATGGGTCCGTCATGTGCGCGCGAATGGGCCGCCGGCGCTGAACA